>CAUYQV010145064.1:0-24908 GCA_963574575.1 Galagoides demidoff | reverse complement strand
GCCGGGCCTTTAATCCCCACACTTCGCTGCCTGGTGAGCAAGAAATGCTAAGTTTTCAGGCAACCAGTAAATGTTCAGTTGAACACAGGGAGAAAGCTATGCACGGAAGAAATTCACCAAATCACTAGGTGATATAATAGGGATGCTTTTTTTTTTTGATAGAGACAGAGTCTCACTATGTAGCCGTTGGTGGAGTGCCGTGGCATTACAGCTCATAGTAACCTCCGACTCTGGGTTCAGGAGATTCTCTTGCCTCAGCCTCCAGAGTAGCTGGGACTACAGGCGCCCGCCACAACGCCCGGCTATTTTTTGTTGCAGTTTGGCCGGGGTTGGTGTTCGAACCCACCACCCTCGGTATATGGGGCCGGCGCCCTACCCACTGAGCCACAGGCGGCGCCCCCGCCCCCCCATGCTTTTTTTTCCCCTCCTACATTTTGTTTGCCACGTTCCAAAATTTTTGTTTCCGACCTCAAAGAAGATAAAACCGAGAAGGCAAACCCTCCAGGGAAGGCCCCCGCCCCCGGCCCCCGCCCCCGGCCCCCGCCCCCGTCTACCCCGCCCCCCCTCACATTGAAGGCCGGCAGCTGCCCTTCGGGGGCGCGGTGCAGCTCGCGGACCAACTCCGTGGCCTTTTCGCAGAACATGGCAGAGGCGTTCCGCTCCCGCGGCTTTCTCAACTGCCAGCTCTAAGCCCAAACGGCCACCGACCTCCCGGTTCCAGGTCCAGCTGCGGCAGCCGTCTCCTCCGCTCCACGCTTTGGCGCCAAACAGGCCTAGCCAATAGGAAGGCACTTCCGTAATACGGCGTACGACTGCCGAGAAGAGACATTTCCCTCCGCTGCGTAGCTTCGGCTGCAAAGGGGGCGTTACAGGGGACGTTCCTGCGTGGGGACCCGCTTGCTGGGGAGAGCGTCTCCGCAGAGACGCGGGCCTGGAGATTGTGCGCGGCGGGCTGAATGCACGCCCCACAGCTTCTTTTATTTCTTCTCCTTTTGGTTCATTCATTTTCATTTTGGTTCAAAGGGGCGCTTTGCGTTCTTATCCTCAAAAAAAGGGAAGGCCCAGAGACTTGATGTGCTTTAACGTTACGACGCAGCGTTTCGTTTTAGTTTTGCAGCGCAGGTTGTTTGCTTGATATTAAAGCGAAAACATCTTTTATTTGGTCTGCAATACATATGTCATTTAAATTACAATCACCCTATAGGTGCTTATTAAGATCTAGTATAGATAAGGGAATAGAAGCTAGGTAACTTGCCCAAGGTCTCACAGCTTTAAGTGATCAGACGCTGCACTTAGGCTTTCCAACTCCAGGGTACCAACCCTTTAATTTTCAAGCAGTCGTTTAAAAATATTTGTAGTATTTGTTCTAGGTTAACATGGATTCGCTAGGCATTTCCTTGCCTAGAATTAAGGAAAATGTCCTACCTGTATAATATCAAAGATGCAAATCATTGCTAAAGAAACTATTTGGCTATGTTTTTTAAAGCAATGTCAATTCTTACTTGTTTCTTCTTCTTTTTTTTTTTTTTTTTTTTTTTGGTGTGACAGTCTTATTCTATTGCCTTGGCTATAGGGCCAAGGCCTCATATCTCACAGAAACCTCAAATTCCTAGGCTCAAGCCATCTCCTCCCTCAGCCTCCTTAGTAGATGGGACTACAAAGCGCCCACCACAACACTCAGCTAGTTTTTCTATTTTTAGTGAAAACAGGGTCTTGCTCTTGCTCAGGCTGGTCTTGAAACCCTGAGCTAAAGGAATCCACCCACCTCAGCTTCCCAGAATGCTGGCATTACAGGTATGAGCCCCAAAGCCGCCTAAAAAACAAAATTAATTTCTAAAAAGCAATATTGGATTTATTCCAGCTAACCTTAGAAACTATGTTGCTCTTTTACAAGGATACAGTAGAGGCCAGGGAGGCAGTAATACACAATTTTATACTGGACCATACTGCAGGATCATGGTTCAAAGACCAGTATCCACAACCCTCCTCAGCCATAAACCTTTTTATTTTCAAACCAGATGCAAAGTCTTTTTAATAACCCTGAGACTCACTTCCTTACCTGTAAAATGGGGACAGTAGCACCACCTCTGAGGAATTGTGATGATTCATTGTTTTTGAAAATATTTGTGAAGTGTCTGCTATGAGTCAGGTATTGGTCCAGAGACAATGAATTAGAGTTAAAGTCATTTGTCTCAGAGTCTTATGTTCCAGGATAGGAAAACAGCAATACACAGATAAAGTATATTGGTTATAAGCACTCAGAAGAATAAAGCAAAGAAGGTGAACAGAGTGAGTGAGACAGAGTCTGAGAGTTTTGAGATCAAGGGTTCAGAGAAGGCACAGATCTGAAGTGAGGAGGAAATAAGCCATGTGGTTATGTGCTTTAGGGAGGGGCAAAAATCTCAGGCAACAGAAATCAAAGTGCGAAGGTGGCCTGGCACAGTCATTCACACTTGTAATCCTAGCACTCGGAGTGGCCAAGGCCAGTGGACTTCCAGACCAACCCCAGCAAGAGTGAGACCCCTATCTCTACTAAAAATAGAAAAACTAGCCAGGCATGGTGGCTCACGCCTGTAGTCCTAACTGCTCATGAGGCTGAGGCCAGAGGATCACTTGAGCCCAAGAGTTTGAGGTTCAGGATAGATTTTGACAGATTGGTGATAAAGATGCTATAGCTTAAGACAGAAAAATCAAAGATGATGCCAGAATTTTGGCCTGAGGAACTGTAAGTAAAGAGTTGTCATTCCCCAAGAGGAGAAGGTTATGGATGGAGTTGGAGGTAAGGGAAGAGTTGGGAGCTCAGCTCTGAACATAATAAATTTAGGTGCCTGTTAGAAATCAGAGTACAGAGGAATAGACCATTAGGTAGAGGAGCCTTGGGCTCAAGAAGAGGTATGGACTAGAGATATATAAATGTGGGCATCAACAGTGTGCAGGGGTTGTATACACAGGCTCCATAACTGAAAGTTGAAGACGGTGTGGGCAGGGTCTAGTAGTGCCAGCAAGAAAGAGTCAATACCTCTCACAGATTTATCTTTTTCCCTAGCCCTCCTTTCGTTGCTTTTTTGTTTTTCTGTTAAAGAATATTTGTGGCTGGGTGCTTGAGCTCAAGAGTTAGAAACCAGTCTGAGTAAGAGCAAGACTCTGCCTGTACTAAAAGTGGGAAAATTAGCAGGGCATCATGTTGGGTGCCTGTAGTCCCACCTACTCAGGAGGTTGAGGCAAAAGGATAGTTTGACCCCAGGAGTTTGAGGTAGCAGTGAGCTATAGTGCTATGACACTCTAGTCTGGGGCAACAGTGAGAAAGGTCTCAAAAATTAAAAAAAGGATTTTGTGAGTGATAGGGTCAAACTTTTTTTATATTTTATTTTCTGCAATTCCAATCTCCTTCCTATATGTTAAATGTATGTGAACATATAAAATATGATGGGTGGCACCTGTGACTCAAAGGAGTAGGGCACCAGCCCCAGATGCCAGAGGTGGTGAGTTCAAACCCAGCCCTGGGGCCAAAAACTGAAAAAAAAAAAAAATATATATATATATATATATATATGTGAATGCAGCTCGTGATACTTCGTAACATGGTCAAAGAAATTCCTTTGTAATTGCAAACTATAGTTACAAAACTAATATAAGGAAACATGGAATTTCTAATGTCATTTCCAATTGACCTTATCGGTTGCTAAGTTTTCTTTTTTTTTGAGATGGAGCCTCAAGCTGTCCCCCTGGGTAGAGTGCCATAGCATCACAGCTCATAGCAACCTCCAACTCCTGGGCTCAAGCGAGTCTCCCGCCTCCGCCTCCCAAGTAGCTGGGACCACAGGCACCCGCCACAACGCCCGGCCATTTTTTGGTTACAGCCATCATTGTTGTTTGGCGGGCCCGGGCTGGGGATTCGAACCCACCACCTTAGGTGTAGGTGGCTGGCGCCTTAGCCGATTGAGCCACAGGCACCGAGCCAGTTGCTAAGTTTTCAAACTGACACAAATGTTGAAATTGCGAAAGCTGCTCTGGAATAAGTAAGCAGATATATCTCTTGGTGGTAGGTCATCTGTAAAATTAATGCTATATTAAATAAGGCCAAAGCTATACAACTATAGGGGCCTTCCTCCTTCCTACCCTCTGGTGCTCCCCCTGCTTTTCTTCAGCCCCTCTCAAGTGGACCCAGACTGAAGGCCCGGGTTTGCAAGGCAGCAAAAATGCCGCAGGCCCAGGCAGGGAAAGGGACCAAACCTAAACTGGCAAAACTGCTCTTTACTCTTTTTTTAGGATGGGTTCAAAGTGTTTAATTTAGTTTTCTCCTGTAGGAATACACGTTTGAAATGGAATTTTCCCCATTAAATAAATCTAATTATTTTATAAAAACTAAAATCTGGCTTGGCGCCTGTGGTTCAAGTGGCTAAGACACCAGCCATACACCTGAGCTGGCGGGTTCGAATCCAGCCCAGGCTCACCAAACTACAATGACGGCTGCAACCAAAAAATAGCCACGCGTTATGGCGGGCACCGATAGTCCCAGCTACTTGGGAGGCGGAGGCAGGAGACTCGCTTGAGCCCAGGAGGTTGCTTTGAGCTATGATGCCACAGCATTCTACCCAGGGCGACAGCTTGAGACTGTCTCAAAAAACAAAACTAAACTAAACTAAAACTAAAATCAAATACAAGTTGTTTTTTTTTTTTTTTTGAGACGGAGCCTCAAGCTATCCCACAGGGTAGAGTGCCATAGCATCACAGCTCATAGCAACCTCCAACTCCTGGGCTCTAGCGAGTCTCCTACCTCAGCCTCCCAAGTAGCTGGGACCACAGGCGCCCGCCACAACGCCCGGCCATTTTTTGGTTGCAGCCATCATTGTTGTTTGGCGGGCCCGGGCAAATTGAATACCTACACGTATTTTAAATTAGAAGTTAGATACCTGAAAGCATTTTTTGCAAGTACAGTCCTAATTGTAAAATTCATAAACTATTCCCCGGGAATAGTTTGGAAAGGCCAGCAAGTCGTGACCTCGCATGGAAGAGTGGGCTGTCGTCTTCATTCTGTTCCTATGAATGAACAGCTCCCGAGGCTGCTCCTGGTCTGCAATGTTGGGATAGCCAGGAGCTCCGGCGGGGAGTGGCTCTCGCTCGGGGGGCGGCTCCTTTGTGGCCTCCCCTGTGTTCTCGCCTGTCTGGCCACAGAGGTGGGAGGCGACGGATATGAACACGACGTCGAGCGCCGGACGCAGGAAGCCGCCAGCCCCGGGACGGCCCGCAGACCCCGCAAAGCCCACCCAGCAGCCCAGCTTCCCGAGACCCCCTCCGTGATGGCTACGGCCCGCGCCTGCGCGGCCAAGTGAGCTCCCAGCAGAGCTGGCGAAAGGCGGCCGGGGCGTGGCCTGCGGGAGGTGTCGGGGGCGGGGCTTGCAGAAGCCCAGCGCTGATTGGTCGGGCGCGACCTACCCTTCCCCCGCGCTGGGCGTAGCGGGCGACGGATCCTGGGGCTGGGATGTGAGGAGCGGCAGGCAGCGGGCTCCGGGCTCCCGGCTCCGCGCGGCGGGGGCTGTGAGCGGCGGCGACTGTGGCGCAGGCGGGCGGGCGAGGCCAGCGAGCATCCTGTCGGCCGCGGCATGAGGAAGCGGACCGAGCCCGTCACCTTGGAGCATGAGCGCTGCGCCGCCTCGGGCTCGTCCTCCCCGGGCTTGGCCGCAGCGGCGCTGGACGGCGACTGCCGCCTGAAGCAGAACCTGCGCCTGGCGGGCAAGGGGCCGGCTGAGCCGCGCTGCGCGGCCGACGGGGGCATGAAGCGGACGCTGGGCAGGTGAGACGCGCGCGGGGAGAGGGACAGCCCTCACCTGGCCTGCAGGTGCGGCCAGCGGAAATCCCCCGCACGTCCTGCTCCCCCAGTTAGCCTGCTGGGGGACGCCGCAGGTCCCCCGGCTCCCACCCCCGGCCGCGGCCTCTGCCCCTTCTCGGGACCGCTTCCCTTCCACGGCCCGCGCATAGCCCCCAGTCTCCCCCTGCCTCCCCCGGGGCCCAGCCCCCGGCTGCACCCTTCCCAGCCCCTCGCCGCCCTGGCGTCCTCTTCTGGCCTCTGCACCCCTCCTCCCGGGCCCAGCACTCCCGCCCCAGCCTCCTGTCCCTACGCTTTCTCTGGTGGGGACGCCTTCAGCAGAGGGTTTGGGGAGGCCGGCAAGTCGTGACCTCGCGTGGGAGCGGGAGTGAGGGGGTGGGGAGTCCTTGGGGAGGTCTCCGGACGCCCGGCACCTGAGACCGGGGAGGCGGGGGAGGCCCTGGGAGCGCTGGGCCTGTTGGGGTCTCCCGTTTCGCTTTGGGCCCCAAACCGAGCGCCCCGTGAGCGGGTCTGCGTGCGGGGACGCTCACTGCTTCCCCGGTCTGTCCCCCGGCCGACTGGTAGTCTGGAAAGCAGCGTTGTCGCTGTGAACTGCCCTTCGGGCGAGGGTTAAATGGGCTGCAGTGTCCACGGGAAGGAAGGATGCGGCGCATCCTCAACTGTCGTTGGCTGTGCAGTGGCTGTGGCGCTTGAAATCGACCCACGTGAGTTCGTCTCCTTGGGAATCACCCGTGGAGTCCGGAAGTCATTTGGTTATTTGCGTTCTCCCTTTTGATCAAAAAAATTGAGATAGGAGCACGTTTGACAGGGACAAATTTTTCTTCCTATCTGCCGGCTTCTTTATTATCCATCTGTTCGCAGAACATGTTCATGGCAATTTTGAAGCCTTAGTATTTCATGGTGTTGTCTGAAAAGTTAGTACCCATTATGTTCTCAGGTGTTGTAGCAGAGTCATTTCTTTTGGGCTCCACTGGAATGCCTTTAATTGACGCTGGCCACTTGAGTGTAAAATATTTATGCAAATGGACCCTAAAATAAAAATGTTAGCTTCCTTTTTTAGAAGATCATGAAATTAAAGTATGGATGCTAAATAGTTCTCATTTAGACCAGAAGGGCAGGGGCAGTTCTGTTTTTGTGTGTATGTAAAATTATAATTATCTTTTTGTGAAACTAATCTTTTCTTTGCTGTGAAAAGGTTTATCTGCAGTAAAAACTCATGACTAATTTTAGTGCACTTAACAGGCTTCACATGATGTTTAGATAAGTTAGAAAATTCTTTCTTTGAAAATATCGTACTTTTTTGGGGGATAGGGGACAGAGTCTCAAGCTGTTATCCTGGGTAGAGTGCCATGGTATCACAGCTCACAGCAACCTCAGACTCTTGGGCTTAAGCGATTCTCTTCTCTCAGTCTCCCAATTAGCTGGGACTACAGGCACCCACCACAGTTCCCCGTCGTTGTTTTAGCTAGCCTGAGTTTGAACCTGCCAGTCTTGGTGTATGTGGCCGGTGCCCTACCCACTGAGCTATGGGTGCCGCCCCAAAATATCATGCTGTTATGTACAGTCATTTTACTGAATTAAAATGACCTAACTGATTTTTGTTTTTCTGTCAGGGAACAGAGACATTTAAGTGGTACCCATATCTTTTGGATAAACTAATGGCTGTTAGGGAAATAAAAGCAGAACCGAGGGAAGGAAGGCCACATCTGTGTTACCCTCCCCTAGACATTTTTTTTTTTTTTGAGACAGAGTCTCACTTTGTCACCCTCAGTGGAGTGTCGTGGTGTCACAGCCAATAGCAACCTCTAACTTTTTTTTTTTTTTTTTTGAGACAAAACCTCAAGCTGTCCCCCTGGGTAGAGTGCAGTGGCATCACAGCTCACAGCAACCTCCAACTCCTGGGCTCAAGTGAGTCTCCTGCCTCAGCCTCCCAAGTAGCTGGGACCACAGGCACCCACCACAACGCCTGGCTATTTTTTGGTTGCAGCCGTCATTGTTGTTTGGCAGGCCTGGGCTGGATTCGAACCCACCACTTTAGGTGTATGTGGCTGGCGCCTTAGCCACTTGAGCCACAGGTGCCGAGCCAGCAACCTCTAATTCTTGGGCTCAAGCGAGTCTCTTGCCTCAGCCTCCTAAGCAGCAGTGACTACAGGTGCCTGCCACAACGCCCAGTTATTTTTAGAGATGGGGTCTCCATCTTACCCAGGCTAGTCTAGAACTCCTGAGTTCAGGCAATCCACCCGCTTCAGCCTCCCAGAGTTAGGATTATAGGCGTGAGCCACTGCCCTGGCCTTTCCCCCAGACATTGGTGTGCTCTGTTCTCTCCTTCACTCAGGCTCTGCTGGGCTGTCATCTTCGCAGACCAGCCTGTTCAGTTTACCTTATCACTCACCTGACATTATAATTACTGCATGCCAACTTATTGATTTGTTTACCTGTGTCTCCTCCTGTACAAGAATGGAAGCACCATGAAACATGTTCTCTCCCTCTGCGTCTCCAGTGCCTGACACGTAGTAGGTGGTAGAAAATACTTTTTGAATGAACAAATACTATAGAATAAATTCTTAGAAGGGGAATTGCTGGGTCAAGGGGTGTGCGTTTATAATTTTGGAACATAAAGCTAGATTACTGTCCAAAGAAGTTGTACTCACTTGTGCTCACCATCCGTGTAAGCTGCACACACACACACACACACACACACACATACGCATGTATTAGTACTCTTTTGGGGGGGTATGTTTGTGATAGGGTCTTGCTGTGTCACCCAGGCTGGAATACAGTGGTGCCATGGTAGTGGCCTGGAACTCCTGGGCTCACAAAGTCCTCCTGCTTCAGCTCCTCGAGTAGCTGAAACTACAGGTATGCCACCATGCTTGGCTGTTTTAAAAGCTTTTGTAGAGTGGCACCCATGGCTCAGTGGGTAGGGCATCGGCCACATACACTAAGGATGATGGGTTGGAACCCAGCCTGGGTCTGCTAAACAACAATGAGAACTGCAACAAAAAATAGCCAGGCGTTGTGGCAGGCGCCTGTAATCCCAGTTACTTGGGAGGCTGAGGCAAGAGAATCACTTAAGCCCAAGAGTTTGAGGTTGCTGTAAGCTGTGATGCTACAGCACCCTACCCAGGGTGACAGCTTGAGACTCTGTCTCAAAAAAAAAAAAAAAAGCTTTTTTATAGAGAGGGCATCTTGGTATGTTGCCCAGCCTGGTCTATAATAGCTCCTGCCTCAAGTCATCTTCCTGGCTCAGCCTCCCAAAGTGGTGGTACTGGTATTACCAGTGTGAGCCACCATGTCAAACCTTAAGCACATGTTTTGACGGTTGTGAGATTGATGAAAATGGTATCTGATTTGTAGCTTTAATTTGTATTACTTGTTAGGTGGCATTTTTCTGTATTTTTATAAGCCTATAGTACACCTTGCAGTTATTTATATCTTTAATGACCCTTTATTTGGGTCTTCTGCTACATATTTTTAAGCTCTTTATTGTAGATATTTTCAATTATGCAAAAATAAAGAAGGCAATGTAGTGAACCTTGTGCATGCATCACTTAGTTTCAGCAGTTTTCAGTGTTTATCCAGTCTTGTATCATCTATCCCTTCTCCCCTCCATTTTCTTACTTTTTTATTTTTTGTAGAGACAGAGTTTCACGTTATCGCCCATGGTAGAGTTCTGTGGTGTCACACAGCTCACAGCAACCTCCAACTCCTGGGCTTAGGCGATTCCCTTGCCTCAGCCTCCTGGGTACAGTCCTCCTGGGACTACAGGCGCCCGCCTGGCTATTTTTTTGTTGCAGTTTGGCAGGGGCTGGGTTTGAACCAGCCACCTTTGGGCTGGCGCCCTGCCCACTGAGCCACAGGTGCCGCTCTTCCCCTCCACTTTTTTAGGGTGGGGGACTGAAATGTTTTAAAACAAATTTTTTCATCCTTTTCGGGGCATCTTGAACAAAGGCCTTTTGGAAATATATAATAACCCTTATGTTATTATCCTATTTATCAAAATCAATTTATTATCTAATATTAATACATATATATATATATTTTAGACAGAGTTTCGCTCAGTTTACCTGGAGTGGAGTTGCTATGGTGTTATTGCTCACAGTAACCTCTAGCTCCTGGGTTTAAGCGATTCTTTCATATCAGCTTCCTTAGTAGCTGGGACTACAGGCACCCGCCACAATTCCCAGCTATTTTTTTGTTGTAGTTGTCATTCTTGTTTAGCAGGGCCCAGGCGGGGTTTCAACCTTCCAGCTCAGGTATATGTGGCCAGTGCCCTACCCACTGAGCTACAGGTGCCAAGCCTTTCCTTTTTTTTTTTTTTTTTTATTGAGAGAGACAGGATCTTAGGATCTTACTCTATTACCCAGGCTGAAGTGGAGAGTCACAATTGTAGCTTGCTGCAACCTTGAATTTCTAAACTCAAGCAATCCTCCTGCCTCAGATTTCTGAGTAGCTGGGATTACAGGCACGCACCACCACATCCAGCTAATTTTTATATTTTTTGTAGAGATGGCATCTCACTATGCTTGCCCAGGCTGACCTTGAACTCCCACTTTAGTCTCCCAAAATGCTGAGATTGGCCTGATACACCACACCCACCCCTATTTCCATAATTTTGAAACTCAAAATTTCCTTAACCCTATTGTTTCTAGGCTTGGAACCTATAGCTCAGTGGCTAGGGCACCAGCCATATACACTGGAGCTGGTAGGTTTGAACCCAGCCCGGGCCTCCTAAACAACAATGACAACTACTACAAAAAAAAAAAAAAAAAGAAATAGCTGGGCATTGTGGTGGTGCCTGTATTCCCAGCTACTTGGGTGGCTAAGGCAAGAGAATTGCTTAAGCCCAAGAGTTTGAGGTTGCTGTGAGCTATGACGCCATGGTACTCTACTGAGGGTGACAAAGTGAGACTCTGTCTCAAAAAAAAAAACAAAAACATGTTGTTTCTAATAGTTTTTGCATCTCATTCTCTATTTTTTTTTTTTTTTGAGACAGAGCCTCAGGCTGTTGCCCTGGGTGCTGTGGTGTCACAGCTCACAGCAATCTCAAACTCCTGAGCTCAAGCGATTCTCCTGCCTCCGCCTCCCAGTAGCTGGGACTACAGGCATCCGCCACAACACTCCACTATTTTTTGGTTGTACCCGTCTTTGTTGTTTGGCAGGCCTGGGCTGGATTCAAACCTACCAGCTCAACCAGTATGTGGTTGGTGCCTTAGCTGCTTGAGCCACAGGCGCCAAGCTTCTCTTGAATTTTCTATGAATGCTATTATGTCAGCTATAAATAATAAGAATTTTGTCCCTTGTAATTTTTGTGTCTCTTGTTTCATTCTACTTTCTGATTGCATTATATGTGCAGAACAAGTGAAATAATAGGGCTGACGCTGGGTACCTTTGTGTAGTTTCTGACTTTGATGAGAATGCTTTTGGTGTTTCTGTCATAAAGTGCTATGGTGGTTATTTTATTAAAGGATTTGTTGCTTATGTTGTTCTTTTAATCAAAAATAGTAGTAAAATTTTTTGAAATGCCATTTTACACCCATGGAATAATTGTAGAGATTTATTTCTCTTGACCAGTTAATATGTTGAGTTATAGTAATAGATCTATATTACTGAATTGTCATTGTATTCCTGGGTGAGCCCTATTATTCTATAGCGAGATTCTGTTCATTAGTTTTATTTAGAAATTTTCTATCATGATTTGTGATCATAATCTATAATTTTCTTTTTAATACTATTTTTATCAAGTTGTTTTAGTGTTTTCTATAGCTTTATAAAAGTTTTCTTCCTTGGATTTCGCCAATTTCAATACTTTAGAAATTACTTGTTTCTTTAAAATTTGGGAGAATTCCTCTGTAAAACTGTTTAAGCCTGGTCTTTTTTTTTTTTTTTTTGCAGTTTTTGCAGTTTTTGGCCAGGCCTGGGTTTGTACCCGCCACCTCTGGCATATGGGACCGGCGCCCTACTCCCTTGAGCCACAGGCGCTGCCCTTTTTTTTTTTGAAACAGAATCTTACTATGTCGCCCTCAGTAGAGTGCAGTGGCATCACAGCTCACAGCAACCTCAAACTCTTGGGCTCAAGAGATTCTCCTGCCTCAGCTTCCCAAGTAGCTGGGACTACAGGCATTGGTCACAATGCCCAGCTACTTTTTGGTTCCAGTTCTTGTTGTTTGGCAGCCCTGGCATGGATTCGAACCTGCCAGTTCTGGTGTATGTGGCTGGCGCCCTAGTCATTGAGCTATAGGCGCCGAGCCTAAGCCTGGTCTTTTTAAAATATCAGCACTTTGATAACTATTATAGCTTTTTCTAAGTCTTTGGCATGTTTAGGTTTGCTATCTCCTTATAGGTTCAATTTTGGTGACTTATGTGTTTGTAGAAAATTATCCATTTAATTCAGCTTTTTTTGGTCTGTCTGGGGCCATTCCCCTAGTCTTGTTCCTTATTTTGTGTATTTTTGGCTTTCCTCTTGCTTTTGTTTGTCTTGATTTAGGCTAGCTAGTGATATATCTAATAGTCACACAGAAGGCAGAAATTCGAAAAAGTGTCCACCAGCGAAGCTGAGGGCTGTGGAGCGGAGAATGTGGTCCTGTGGGAAGGGGCGGCAGCCACCACACCAGCCCTGTTGATGCCTGGCAGGAATGTGGCCCTGGAGCGGCCAGCTCTTCCAGTCTTTCCAGAAAAGGGGAACTGGCTTTTTGTTTGCTGTAGGCTTTTATTTGTTTATATGTGTGTGTGTTGTGTTTTTTTTTTTTTAAATTTCTAGGCTAAAGGGTAACTTTTTTATTTTACTAATTTATTTTTTTTAGAGGCAGAGTCTCACTTTATCGCCCTTGGTAGGGTGCTGTGATGTCACAGCTCACAGCAACCTCCACTTCCTGGGCTTAGGTGATTCTCTTGCCTCAGACTCCTGAGTAGCTGCGACTACAGGCACCCACCACAATGCCCAGTTATTTGTTGTTGTTGTTGTTGCAGTTTAGCTGGGGCCAGGTTTGAACCCACTATCCTCAGTATATGGGGCTGATGCCCTACCCCCTACCCACTGAGCCACAGGCACTGCCTAGCTAAAGGGTGATTTTTAAAGGAAAATATCTACTTCCTATATCAACTCTGCACTCTTTGAGGAGAGGAACTAGATGCTGTTTTTGCTTTGTACAATGTCTGGGGTGAGGAAGTGCTGGGCAAATGAGGCACTTCGTGGGCCTTTCACCAAATCCTCAGGAATGTGCTTTGAAGGCAGCCTGGTTTGGACCCTGAGCAGGCAGTCATAAGATGGACAGGCCTGTGTGTCTTAGTCAGCTAGTCTGTCCTTCCCCTCCTACCCACAGATCTCCATCAGCTTGTAGCCAGCTTACCCTCATATGAAATACTGAAGAATGCAGCCCTCATCTGGGTTCCTCCTTGGCCTAAAGGAAATACTTCATCTAGGAAGGCAGCTGGCTGAAGCTGACGCCTGTCCTCTAACAGCAGCCTCCTGAGGCTGACCATCAGGCCCACCGTCCAGGCACCCCTCTTGGTATCTCTTCACTCTTCCTTTGCAGATTAGGAGAGTGAAAGCACGTTATGAGCCAGCTTTTATGCTTAAGTCTGCTTTGACCATTTCCACTCAACCCAGAATACAGTCTGTGCCTCCACACTGACAGGGAGCAGGGCAGGCTTTGCTCATGCACTGGAGCTCCCAGCTGGGTCTGCCTCTTCCGGGCTCCGTGAGCCTTATCTGGGCCACGCTCCAGGCAGACCGGGAACACTGGGGTGCTTCAGCACTGACTCCGGCTTTGTTGGCCCTTTGTGTCCTGTATCTCTGCTTGGCCCCCAGTTCCTTTTGGCTGACACGTACCCTCCCTTCCCAAGGGAGAGTCTGTCTTCCGTAGTGACTTTGGCAGACAGGCCTGAACTGTAGGAGATAACTTTAGGCAGGCTGAAGACTCCTGACACGTTCTCATGGAGGTGGCCTTGGAAGGAGGCGTGGTTTACAGTGGTGGAGATAGGACCCCATTCCAGACTCCTGCTTCTCCTCCCATGAGAGCACTTTTCTTTCCAAAGTGAAATCTGCAAGGAAAATACTGAAATAGAAAAAGCTGACAGATTAGGTCAACGTTCTTTACCTGGAAATGACACCACAGAGCATACATAGATTTTGATGGGTTTGTGCTTTACCAGGGGTCTCTTACAGCACGGAGAGTGGGTAAGTCATTTGTCTCATACTAAACTGAGGGCCAGGATCTGGAGTGTCATTCAGGACAGAGGGAGCCAGACAACACAGGAAGAATGAGAGCAGCAATGTCTGGGCTAAAATGTCTCATTGTCAGAAGGACCCACTAGTTTGGCACATCCCCGCTGGAGTGTGATTTAGCATTGGAGAGGAAGGCTTGGCTGCAGAACTGGGTCTCAGTCGTATTTTCAGATTCTGTGGCTTGGGGTGAGCTGCTTAGCTTTCTGAATTTGTTTTCAGCTGTGATGTAGAGATAAAAGTATCTTCCCAACAGGACTGTGGTGAGGTTAGGCCCAGGTGTGTGGAAAGTTCCTGGGACACAGACGCCCGTAGTCAGTGGTGTCTCCTGGTGTGAACAGCCCTGTTGTTACTGATGCTGTGAGGTGGGGGCACTGACAGAGCTCCGTCAGCTCACAGGAAGTTCCTCCCTCTTCTGCCCCAGATAGTCATACTCCGTGTGCCGTGCCAGTCGCTGTGCACGCAGGGTCCATGCTGACCAGTTGACATATCTGTCGGAGGTAGAGCATTTCTAACAGTACTGTTGGTCCATCCAGCACTATTTTAGCCATTCATTTAACGGAGTTGAGTGCCTGGTATGCCCAGGAGGGCTTGCGGGTGCTGAGGCTCTGTCGGTGCTTGCGTGGACTTTATGTTCTGTTAGGGGAGACAGATGATAAGTGAAGAGGAACGCAGTGTGTCCGATGCTCCCATAAAAGAGCCGCTGTGGACGAGGCCCCATGGCAGTGTGTGGGCACGTGGGAATGGAAGCCACTAGCAGCTTCAGAGCAGAGGAGTGGCAAGAATCAATGTGTGTGTCACTTGTCTCTCTGACCATGATGAGAACAGACTGGGGTTGGAAGACAGGGAGACCAGCTCAGGACTTCAGGAGTCACCCAGTGAAGAAAGAGTGGACAGGGGCTTGGGCTAGGGTGGTAGCCACAGAGGTGAGAGGATGCGTAGAATTCTGCATTTACAAATTCTAGCATTTTCTGAGTGACTGGAAGAATGGTTTAGGTTCTGAGATGGGATGATTGTGGAAAGAGCAGGTGCTTTGGAACAGGGGAAGTAATAAGTTTGCTTTTGGACATACTGAGGTGCCTATTAAATACCCAGGTGAAGTGGGGAGTGTGAGCTAGAGTTCAGGGGAGAGGTTAGGGCCCGTATCTGACTGCAGCTGCTGACAGGTGGTGCCTAGAGTCCTGGCAGGTGAGGACAGAGGAGGAGTCAGAGGCCTGGGCAGTGAGTGAGAAGCAGAGCCAGGGACAGGGGTGAGGAGAGCTTGTTGCTGAGAGCTGTGCACCTGGGCTTGGTGACTGGGAGAGCAGGGTTGGTGGGAGGGGCTCACTGGAGTGCTGGGCAAAACTCTGATGGACTGGGCTCAGGCTAGAAGGGAAAGGTGGGGGAGGGGCAGTTGGAGTGAGAGAGTTTTCTTATATTAGAACATACTGGTGTGTGGGTGGCACCTGTGGCTCACTGGGTAGGGCGCCGGCCCCATGTACTGAGGATGGCAGATTCGAACCTGGCCCCGGCCAAACTACATCCAAAAAATAGCTGGGCGTTGTGGCAGGTGCCTGTGATCCCAGCTACTCTGGAGGCTGAGGCAAGAGACTCACCTAAGCCCAGGAGTTTGAGGTTGCTGTGAGCTGTGATGCCATGGCACTCTACCGAGGGCAATAAAGTGAGACTCTATCTCTTGTTTTTTTTTTTGATACGGAGCCTCAAGCTATCCCCCTGGGTAGTAGAGTGCCATGGCATCATAGCTCATAGCAACCTCCAACTCCTGGGCTCAAGCGAGTCTCCTGCCTCCGCCTCCCAAGTAGCTGGGACCACAGGCACCCGCCACAACGCCGGCCATTTTTTGGTTGCAGCCATCATTGTTGTTTGGCGGGCCCGGGCTAGGGATTCGAACCTGCCACCTTAGGTGTATGTGGCTGGTGCCTTAGCCGACTGAGTCACAGGCGCCGAGCCAAGACTCTGTCTCTTAAAAAAAGAAAAGAACATACTGGTGTACTCTTGGGGATAATCCAGGGGAGAAGGGAGACTGGTGGGTGGGACAGAGGAGCTGTAGTGTGAATAGGTCCCAGTGCCTAAGGCTGAGCAGAGAGGCTCTCCAGGTGGAAGGAAGGCTGAGGATGTGGGGACGAGCATGGGGAGCTGATAGACTTGTGGGTAGGTGTGAGGCTGATTCTCTTTTGCAGTCTCTGTGAAATAAGCAGCAAGGCCATCGCTGGAAGGAGACAGGGAAAGCGAGTTCCCTGCCTGTCTTCCCCTCGTACTTACTAAATTCTCGTGACCGTCAACACTCAAAACTGCTCAGCAAACTCTTCTTTCTGACACGTGGTGCTTTAGAACTGGAAGTCATTTCAGCTGTGACTTGCCGTGTGTGAGGAGTCAGCGCGTTCTGCATGGCTGAACTCTGTCCAGCTCTGGAGGCCTGAATGGAAGGTCAGCAGCCTCTCACAGGCCCACCACATCCCAGGGAGGGGGGCTGAGAGCTGGGCTTGAAGTGGCCGGGGAAGGAAGGCCTGCGTGGACTGAGGGAAGACAGAGTAGTTAGGCAGACCCAGGCAGAATTCTCAGCTGTCAGGCTTTGCTGGTGCACAGACTCCTAAGTTCCGTCACTGATCAGTAGAGCTGTCTTGACCAGCTGTCTTGCCTATCCAGGCCCCTGTCTTGATGGTGGGCCCGCTGGTCTTGACCCCGTGTGACCCCTCTTCCAGGTATGCAGCGTGCAGATGGATGTCATTGCAGGAGAGTTTGAGGATGTTTAGGGCTCTTTGGTTTGTTTGGAGAGAGGCAGAGAAGGGCTGCCATGAAAGAATGTGTGCAGATTTCAGGGGTGTTCAAATGTAGGATTTGTCCTTGAAGCTTGAAAGAAGTTGCCCTGGGAGCTTCAGGGTAAAGAAAAGAAAAATCAAATTTCATTTTTTTCTTCATTTTTTTTATCGGATTGGTGGAATCTCCGTGTAAGACTTGGGCATATTGACTGGACTGTTCACAAAGGGGAGTAAAGAGGAGTAAGAACATTCAGGGTTGAAGCCAGTCATTCTGATGGAGTAGTTCAGGTTCCTGGAAGAGACATGGCTTTTACCTTCCAAATGTTCCCTCCCTAACGCTGTGCACAGCAGCTACGCCCTCTCCCTCCATCCTGGACCGGCAGTTACTGTGCTGTTGTTTGGACGCTGTACTAGGCCCTGGGGGTGTAAATGTCCAGGAAGGCAGTACCTGTCTTTCCTGAGTTGTCCATTTTTAAGTTTGTGGGCCATCGGCTTTTGTGCCCCAGCATTTTGATGATGCCCGTGGCAAAGAGCAAAAACAGGAATGGCTAGAAATGATTGCCTTCCCTCACATTTGGGCTTTCGTGCACATTCATTTGTTGCTCTGACATTTTTATGTTCTGATTTATCTTCAGGGTATCTGCTGTGGTTTGAAACTGTCCCCTAAAAGTTCATGTGTTAGAAACTCAGTTCTCGTTGAGAGGAGAGACCTGTGGGAGGTGAGTGGGTCCCAGAGGCTTCGTTCGTGGATTAATGGATTATTGAGAGAAGGTCTGTTATAAAAGCCCGTTTGGCCGTCCCTGTGAGTCCCTTCACTGTGTGATGCCCGCTGCCTCAGGACTGGACGCAGGGTCTCTACCAGCAGGCGGGCCCTCCCCAGATGCAGCCCCTCAGCCTCAGACTTCCCAGCCACCAGAACTGTAGGAATTAAGTGTCTTTTCTCTATGAGTTACTCAGTCTCATGTATTCAGTTATAGCAATGGAAATGGATTAAGACATTATCTTGTCTTTTATTGGCAGGAAATGATGCCAAAGGCATCACTAACCCACTGAGCTATCTAGACAAAAAAGAAAAATTCCCACATTCAGGGGCATAACGATAAGGCATGTAATGGCAGGACCTACAGGAAGAAGAAGAAGAAGACTGCCATTCTAGGACAGTTGATATTTGGCTTAGGTTTCCAGAGAAAAAGGGACTATTACACTAGTACAGGCCAACTGGGAGCCTGCCAGTTCAGTGCTGGGGCCTCCAGAGGAAACTGATGAGGACTCTTGAGGGACCAGGGAGGGCTCTCCAGGTGTGAGGTCACCCTGGGAGAGGCATTGCCATGGTAAAAGGCAGCCTCTGAGGGACCATCTCGTGCTCTCATTCTATTCCTTTTTCAAACAGCTGAATTTCTTTTTCTGATTCCAAAGTAGTAAAGATGTCTTAATCAAAATTTAAAAGAGAGAAAAGAAAGATAATTGAGAACGTGAGACTCCTGGATAATCACTGTCAGTGTGGGCTGTCCTGAGTTCTCCGAGCACTGCTTCCATGTTCTTCCGTCTGTTTTATAAACATATCCTTTTTGCTCATTTAGCCTCTGTTGAAGGCCAGGGGATGTGGATCCTAGATCTTGTGGAACTTACATTCTCACGAAGGAGAAACAGCCAAAAAGGTAGCACATAAATATATAGCACAATTTCAAGGGACGGTAAAGCGTTGTGAAGAAAAATAAAGCAAGGTAGGCACTGAGGTCGTGTGTAAAGTGCTTGAAAGTGAGCTGATCACAGTGGTAGATATTTTGTTTCTGCCAGGAAAATAAAGCATTCTCACAGTAGGACACCCAGCTGTTGAGCTCTGCCAACAAAATCCTCATGATTTTTTGTTTTCTTCTTTGGGAACAAAGAGACATTTGTGGGTTGCTCTTATGTGTTTTATTAAGTTTTCAATTCTGTACAGTGAAATTGTTCTCAATACTGACTGTTTGGAATAAGATTTTGAAGACTGTTGTTATGATTTTCACCTAAAAAGAATTTAATCCTCTTGGGGAATGAATCTTGGCTTTACTCTTTTATTTCCTTTGAGACAATATTACAAAATAAGACATTTTTCCTCAGCAATTTGATGGTAATGGACCAATTGGTGAAAAGGAATTATAGACACGTTTAAGAAGAAATATAGAACTTTTGGCCAAAGTGGAGTAACGAGGGACTGAATTTACCCTGAAATAACTAAAGCAGCAGCAACAACAAAAACAGACAAAATACATGAAACAAAATTTTTAAAATACAGCAGGCAACAAGGGACAGCTGTCTCTGAGAGGTGGCAGACAAATGAGCTGAGCCTACGATGGTCCCAGCTGACGACCTTGAGAGAGTTTCCATGCCACAGGCAGGGGCCGGGGGGACTGAGGTGTGGAACTTGGTGAGCCCCCTGAGTTGTAAGTATGGAGACACTGAGGTTGCTAGAGTTCATGAGAGAGCAGCAGAGAGAGGTTCCTGGGACCCGCAGTGACCAGCAGTTGAGTGTGAAGAACGACTGGGCAAGACCAGAGAGCACAGTCCCTATCCCCTTCAGCAAGTCCTACTTTAGTACTGGGGAATAATTAACCCTCGACTGAGCAATGCTATGGACTCACCTAACTAATCATAAAAGCAAGACCCAGAAGAATCAGTTTTTCTAAATAAGTGTAACACAGAGCAAGTCTCAATAACATTAATGGGATTATAAAAATATCTAGTACCCTACTGGATACAGTGGCTCAAACTGTAATCCTAGCACTGTGGGAGGCTGAGGCGAGAGTGCTGCTTGACCTCAGGAGTTTGAGACCAGCCTGAGCAAGAGTGAGACACACCCCCCCCACCCCCCCACCCCCCCACCCCCCGCCACCATCTGTACTAAAAGCAGAAAAACTAGCCAGGCATCATGGTGGCGCGTACCTGGAGTACCAGTCCTAGCTAGTCAGGAGGCTGAGGGAGGAGGATTGCTCAAGCCCAGGAGTTAAGAGTCCAGCCTAGGCACCATTGTCTTTAAAAAAAAAAAAAAAGCATACTGACAATAGCAGAGTTCTTATCAGAAAGAAAAATCTAAGTAAGAAAACAGTTCAATTGTATCTTGAAAGCACAGTTGCTTAATGACAGGGACACAGTCTGGGAAATGTCTCATCAGATGATTGCATTGTCGTGCAAATGTAATGAAGTATATTTATGCAAATCTAGTATTATACAGAGCCTGCTGCACCACCTGGTCTATGGCATAGACCAGTGGTTCTCAACCTTCCAAATGCCACAGCCCTCTAATACAGTTCCTGTGGGTCTCAACCTACAGGTTGAGAACCGCTGGCATGGACTGTTCTACTTGGCTGCAAACCTGTACAGCGTGTTACTGTACTGAACAGGTAGGCACTCATAACATGTGGTGTTTATGTACCTAAATGTATCTAAACATAGAAACAGCATAGTAAAATTACAGTATGAAAGATACACAGTACTCAGTGTAGGGTACTTAACATGAACAGAGCTTACAGAACTGAAAGTTACTCTGGGTGGGTGAGTGAATGGTCAGTGAATGTGAAGGCCTAGGACAGGGATCCTCAAACTTTTTAAACAGGGGTCCAGTTCACTGTCCCTCAGACTGGTGGAGGGCCAGACTGCGGGCCCTGGAGTCGGCTGCTAAGCAGGATAGGCAGTGGCGGCAAAAACACCCAGCGGGCCGCAGTTTGAGGATGCCTGGCCTAGGACATTACTATGTACTTTTATACAACTAGCAGTGTAGTATGTTTATATCACCATAAATGAGTGTATCCCATGGTGCTACCATGTTACAGCTACAGTGTCACTAGGCATTAAGAATTTTTTAGCTCCATCATAACCTTGAAAGGTCACCATTGTATATGTAGTTCATCTTTGACTAAAATGTTGGTACATGGTGCATCACTGTACTGAAAAAACTACCTAGAATTGTTTACCAGAAACAAAGGCAAAACAATGAAAATTTTCCTTACATGTGAAAACTGAAAGAATTCATCCCTAGTGGACCCACACCATAAGAAGTATTTATGGGTATCTTTGAAGTGGAAGGAAAATTACAGCAGGTAAAAATCTGAAGCTCCACAAATAATGAGGAGGATTGGAAATAATTACATGTGAAAATATTTTTTTATTATGTACATTTTTAGAAATCATAATTAAGCAAAAGAAATAAAAATGCAGTATAAAGTTTATAGCATATATAAAAATGAAATTCATGGCAACAAATGTATATAGACCAGGACCAAAGAAATCAAAGTACACTATTGTAATGTTCTTATACGTGAAATGTTATAATTTCACTTAGATGTAGAATATGATAACGACGAATACTATAAACCATAAAGCACCCACTGAAACTGCAGAGTGTAGCAAATAGCCCAACAAAGGCAGTAAAATGGGATCATAGAAAATGCATGACTGATCCAAAGGAGACAGAAAAAGAAGGCAAGGGGACAAAGAACAGATAGAACAAATAGAAAACAGCAGATGGTAAAACGATGGGCCAAACCTAACAATGTTGGTAAATACATTAACTATAAATGGTCTAAGTACCCAATTAAAAGGCAGGGATTGTCAGCTGAAGAAGCAAGAGCCAACTACACGCCACCTAGAAAAAACAATGTACTTTATACCAAGAAAGTGAGGCTTGGCACCTGTACCACAGTGGTTAGGGCGCCGGCCACATACACTGAGGCTGGAGGGTTTGAACCCAGCCTGGCCCAGCTAAAACAACAATGACAACTGCAACAAAAATAGACTTAATGCAGTCCTACCTGGGATCAGTCTGTCTCTCCTTCCCTTCCAGGAGTCAAAGTGCAAGAATGTGAGCAAGTCTTGGGAGTCCAGGGCTGTAGCTGGCCAGCTGCAGTGTAGACCAGAGACTGGACATTCAGAAGGACAGTGGCAGGCTGGGGGTGGCCTGTGTCTTTTACTGCTAGGCTCACTCAGGTCCACCTCTAGCTTCTGGCTCTCAGAACTGAAGAGGAAGGCCAACTGTTTAGAAACATAGTCTTTTCTAAACTTTAGTGTATTTCCTCAGCTTTTTATATACTGGCCATCTGTATCCAAAGCTTCTATTTTCCCTTTGTAGAGAATATCAACCTCCCACCTGCTCCCAGCCTCAAGGCTGCAACCTGTGGCGTTTGCTCGGGTGTATGGACACCCACTGAGAAGAGTGTGCAGGGAGTGGTGTCAATTGCTTGTATAGAGGCAGAAGGAGAGGGCTAATTGCAGACAGGTGAGGTCGGGCAGCAGCCTCGGAAGGCCGTCATGGACTTTACTGTCCCCTCAAGGGTGGGCCAGCAATCAGTGGAGCAGTAGCTGGGAGAAACTCCTGCCTGTGGCTTGTCACGCCTTCAGGGGAATTTTAGAAGAACACTTAGTGGTTTTGCCAGTGAAGACTCTATATGAAGTGAACCCAGCATCCTTGTGCTGAATGGGTTCATCATTTATTTAATCAGCTTCCTGTTGATGGACAATTGGCTTGTTCCCGTTGTTTCTTGCTATTATTGGCAATTTTCTAATGTTTAACCTTTGCTCCTTCAAAAAAAAGTGTCTAGTTACTTAGAGTAATTTGAGATTTGGTGGAACAGAGAGTATAAATATTTAAAATTTTGAAACTGTTGCCAAGGTGACCCCAACAAAGTTATAAGGCTTTACCTCTCTTCTTCTTCTTCTCCTTTTTAGACAAAGCCTCACTTTGTTGTGCTGGGTAGAGTGCCACGGCATCATCATAGCTCACAGCAACCTCCAACTCTTGGGCTCAAGCAATCCTCTTGCCCCAGATTTTCTATTTATAATAGAGAGGGTCTCAGTCTCACTCAGGCTTGTAAGCTCAGGCAATCCACCTGCCTCAGCCTCCCAGAGTGCTGGGATTACAGGTGTGAGCCACTGCACCCGGCCTGGTGGTGCAGTAACATGAGCCACATGTCACACACTTTTGGAGAGAGGTTATATAAATGATTGTAAAGAAAAACATTTGCTTACAGAAGAAGGGAAAGGAGAGATTGACATAGATTGTAAGAAGCTATCCTGGTTCAATGACAGCCAAGGGCATTTTGGAGTAAGGGCAGTAAAGCTGGGACCTATGGGAGGTACAGGGCTGAGGGCACAGGGTCTGGAGTCCCTGCAAAAATCTGAACTGGGTCAGGGAGCGAGTGCTGGATAAAGGGGCAGCAGAGTGGGGCCCATGTGGCCTGGGGACCCATTTTAGATGGATTTGGCAGGCTAAGGGGAGGCATTGACCTGACCAAATTTGCATTTTAGAAAGGTCTGTCTAGGGTGGTGCCTGTGGCTCGGTGGGCAGGGCGCCGGCCCCATATACCAAGGTTAGTGGGTTCAAACCTGGTCCTGGCCAAACTGCAACAACAAAAATACAGCTGGGCATTGTGGCGGGCACCTGTAGTCCCAGCTACTTGGGAGACTGAGGCAAGGGAATCACCTAAGCCCAGGAGTTGGAGGTTGCTGTGAGCTGTGTGACACCCCAGCACTCTACCTTGGGTGATAAAGTGAAACTCTGTCTCTACAAAAAAAGAAAAGGTCTGTCTGATTATATAATAGAGTATGTCTGTGGTGAAGGGTGTTGGGGGTGGGTCCATTTAGGAGATCTTTGCAGGAGGCCAGGATATTGGGTGGGCTCACCCATGGGGTGTCTTGAGACACAATCACAGGGGTCTGGGAGGGAAATATCAGGCCTTCTAATTCCATTCATATTCACAGATTAACCAATAATACCTGTAGACCAGTTATACATATGTGTATTTTAGTAACCACGTACATAATGAATAATGTACCAAAAACATGTTACTGATGGCTTGTATAATCAAAAGGTTTGGGGCTGCTGGTCTGGACTGAAGAGGCAGCAGTTGAGGTGACTAGAGGTAGATGGGACGGAAGCAGGTTTTGGAGACTTGGCACGCATGGGAAGCGGAGTTTAGAGCAGGGAGGGGTATCAGGGATGCTCCCAGGAGCCCACCACAGGTGCTTGGGCTCATGTTTGCCATGAAGGAGAACCTGGGGCAGAGTGGATTTGGGGTTTGGGGCATGTTAATTCTGAGTTGCCTGAGAGATTTCAAATGGAGACCCAGGGAGGAGGAAGACATGGAGCTCGAGCTCCTGTCTTCCCTGAGGGGCTCCGGGTAGTGAGATGTGTCTTGGTCCAGGCCAGGCTGTCTGCAGCACTGGCTCGCTGAAGGGTGTGTCGTACTCCTGCCAGGCCCAGCTGGGCTCTGCTCACTGTGGTCACTCAGGGCCTTAGCTGGTGCCACACAGACTTATTCTGTCTCATCTGGCTCTTCTTCCTCACATTTCCTTATCCAAACTGACTCAATGGCTATCCATACCTAAAAGGGGGAGTGATGTGCCATTCTACCACAAGCCCAGAAAGGTTGAGAACCAGGGGTTCACCCAGTGCGCACGTCTGGCCGCTGCCTCATAGTTCTCAGAAGGCCTGATGTCCAGCAGGTAAGGTGGAGCAGACCTTACCCTGCCAGCAGAACACAGTGCCCTCTGGGGTTGGGGGATAAAAATGTTAATGCCAGTCTTCTCACTAAATTCTTGAATTGGAAAATGTAATTATTTTCCATAACAAATACTTATAACAACATGTAATGGATTATTACTGGGGTGCCAAAAAATATATATACACACTTTAAGAGAGCTTGTTGGAAGTGAAATTGATCATTCCCCAAAAGTGTAGGAATTGCAGGTAAAGAGGACGTGGTGGCATGTGCAGGTACACTTGCCAGTATCAGCACCTTCAGTTCAACTTCAAAAAGTGATACACAGATACCAACTCTTAAAATGTGTCTGCATTTTTTGGTATCCTCTGTATTATTGCTAGATGAATTAATAGGCATTACAAATTTTCTTAGCTTTATTCTCATGAAAGATAGTAGTAAATATGAACCATGTAAACATAAACTCTTTTTTTTTTTTTTTGAGACGGAGCCTCAAGCTATCCCCCTGGGTAGAGTGCCATGGCATTACAGCTCATAGCAACCTCCAACTCCTGGGCTCAAGCGAGTCTCCTGCCTCCGCCTCC
Source organism: Galagoides demidoff (assembly GCA_963574575.1). Classification (NCBI taxonomy): domain Eukaryota; kingdom Metazoa; phylum Chordata; class Mammalia; order Primates; family Galagidae; genus Galagoides; species Galagoides demidoff. The sequence goes on along the minus strand of CAUYQV010145064.1, from coordinate 42 downwards.
CAAGCAGCTGGGACCACAGGCGCCCGCCACAACGCCCGGCCA
>CAUYQV010145060.1:0-11966 GCA_963574575.1 Galagoides demidoff | reverse complement strand
TTAAAGGAGTAGGGCGCCAACCCCATATACCGGAGGTGGCGGGTTCAAACCTGGCTCCTGGCCAAAAACTGCAAAAAAGCCCTCAAAAAACCAGGCATTGTGGTGGATGCCTATACTCCCAGCTATTTGGGAGGCTAAGGCACGAGAATTGCTTGAGCCTAAGAGTTTGAGGTTGCTATGAGCTGTGATGCTACCACACTCTACTGAGGGCCACAAAATGAGACTGTCTAAAAAGGAAATAAAAAGGTCTGGTGACTGTAAGAGGTTAGTTTGTCTCGTGGTTTTCTTTTCAGTTCCAAATGTCAGTGTCACTATTTTTGTGCCAATACCATGCTGTTTTGATCACTATGGCCTTGTAGTGTAGCCAAAAGTCTAATAGGGGACACCCCCAGCCTTTGTTTATTACTAAGAATTGCCTTGGCTATGCAGGGTTTCTTCTGATTAGCAATGTGCTATTTGTGTAACAGAATTCTAAAATGAAATGGTGAGCTGGGGTATTCCTCACTTTAGCATAGAATACAGTAGCCTTTAGGTGTTTTGAGGGCTTCACAAATACAGACTGTCTTGGGTATGTTAAGGATTCTGGTGGTAACACTCAGGGCTCCTAAAGCAGATTAAATAGCAGCCAGCATTCAGGATCTTATAATAATAATAATGATGGCTCGGCGCCTGTGGCTCAAGTGGCTAAGGTGCCAGCCACATACACCTAAGGTGGCAGGTTCAAATCCAGCCCAGTGCGCCAAAGAACAATGATGGCTGCAACCAAAAAAAAATAGCCCGCAGTGTGGCGGGTGCCTGTGGCCCCAGCTACTTGGGAAGCTGAGGCAGGAGACTTGCTTGAGCCCAGGAGTTGGAGGTTGCTATGAGCTGTGATGCCACTGCACTCTACCCAGGGGGACAGCTTGAGGCTCTGTCTCAAAAAAAATAATAATAATAATAGTGCAGTCAAGATGAAGAGATAGTGACTTATGTGTTGCAATGTTTTTCTTTCTTTCTTTCTTTTTTTCAGTTTTTGGCCAGGGCCAGGTTTGAACTCACTACCCCTGGTATGTGGAGCTGGTGCCTTTGAGCTATAGGCACCACTCCTGCAATGTTTTTCTTATGGAAGAAAATTCTGTCTCTGGTCTCTCTTTACTGTGTGTGCTTCTCACACACTAGGAGAGATTCTAATTTTATTTGCTCAAATATACTCTTTGTCTTGTGTAAAAGAATGAGTAGGCTATAACTCAGTGAGTAGGGCGCCAGCCACATACACTGAGGCTGGCAGGTTCCAGGCTGGCCTAGGCCTGCTAAACAATAATGACAACTGCAACCAAAAAATAGCCGGGTATTGTGGCAGGCACCTGTTGGCCCAGCTACTTGGGAGGTTGAGGCAAGAGAATCCCTTAAGCCCAAGAATTTGAGGTTGCTGTGAGCTATGATGCCATGGCACTCTACTGAGGGCAACATAGTGAGACTCTGTCTCAAAAAAAAAAAAATGAGTAAAAAAAGCAGCTCAAGAATTTCAAGGACTAAGATTGGATGATTTTTTTTTTTTTAGAGACAGAGTCTCACTCTGCCCTCCATAGAGTGCCATGACATCACACAGCTCACAGCAACCTCCAGCTCCTGAGCTTAGGTGATTCTCTTGCCTCAGCCTCCTGAGTAGCTGGGACTATAGGGGCCCGCCATAACACCCGGCTATTTTTTTGTTGCAGTTTGGCCGGGACCCGGTTGGAACCCACCATTCTTGGTATATGGGGCTGGCACCCTACCCACTGAGCAACAGGCGCTGCCCAGATGATTTTTTTTTTAAACTCTGTCATCCTGAGTAATAGAGTGCACTGGGGTCCTCACAGCTAGCTATAACCTCAAACTTCTGGGTTCAAGCAATCCTCCTGCCTCAGCCTCTTGAGTAGGGGTCCTCAACTTTTTAAACAGGGGGCCAGTTCACTGTCCCTCAGACCGTTGGAGGGCTGGACTGCAGACCCCGGGACGAGTCAGCTGCTAAGCAGGACAGGCAGTGGAGGCAAAACCACCCAGCGGGCCAGATAAATGTCCTAAGCAGGCTGCATGTGGCCCGTGGGCCGTAGTTTGAGGACACCTGCTCTTGAGTATCTGAAACCACAGGTTTCCACCACAATGCTTAGGTAATTGTTCTATTTTTAGTACAGACAGGAGTTTTCCTCTTATTCAGGCTGGTCTCTAACTCCTGAGCTCAAGCAATCCTTCCTCCTTGGCTTCCCAGCATGCTAGGATTATAGGCAATGAACCACTTCGAGCAGCCAAGACTGGATGATTAATTTGTATTAGAAAGTAGACCAAGGACCAGTTATAAGAGGGAATCAACAGAGGGAAAAGAACAATGTAAGCAGAATTTTTCCTTTCTTTTTTTCTTTGGGCAGAATCTTGCTCTTGGCTCCAGCTAGAGTGTAGTGGTAGTGGTATCATTGGAGCTCATAGCGGCCTTAAACTCCTTGGCTCAAGCAATCCTCCTGCCTCAGCCTCTAAGTAGCTGGGACGATAGGCAGACACCACTGCGCCTAGCTACTATTTCTATTTTTAGTAGAGACACGGGTCTTGCTTTTCCTCAGGCTAGTGTCGAACGTCTTGACCTCAGATAGTTTGCCTGCCTCAGCCTCTCATAGTGCTAGGATTACAGGCATGAGTCACAGAGCAAAGTTGTGTGTTTTCTTTTTTAATTGTGAATTGGGAGTGGAAATGACTATAGAGGGTACAGGGCAGGTGCAGGGGTTATGAGAAGCATTGTGAACAGAAAGTATTGGGAAAGATGATGTTGAGAGGTAGGTGGTGCTGTGGATTTTGAATTGGATCTAATTTTATTTTCTTTGAAGATCTTAATATTTTAAGGCTTAAAAATTGCTTTTAACGTGCTTTTTTTTTTTTTTTTTTTTTTTTTTTTAGGTTAGACTTGTTTCTTATATGTGATGCTGTTCCAGTACTGGACTCATGGAGGCTGAGCGTTTATTCAGGTAATAATAGGTAATGTTTATGGAGCACTTTCTATGTGCCAGGCAACAAACTAAATGCTATACCTTTATTCTCATTTAATCCTCACACAGCCTGTGGGGTTGGAAGTAATGTTGTACCTATTTAATAGATGGAAAAAAATTGAGGTGCAGTGATTAAGTTCAGCTTAACCAAAAATAAAGCCCACTGTTGAAATCTAAGAGATAAGTCACTATGCCTGGCCTGGGGAATTTAAGGTGATTAATATGGATAACAGAAATCTCTTGTTGATTTCTTCTCACTTGAGATACTTTTTACAGGTATTTTCAGCTTTAAGAAACCCTATTAGAGCCTTCTTGGTGCATTTAATTGCTTATTTATAGATCACATTAGTTATTGTACTTGCCAGATTTAGAGGATAACTGGGAGGGTTTCTAACACTACTAACTGGATAAAGATCAGTCAGAAAATGACAGTTGAACATCTCTGACATAATGTAGATTAATGGAAGTTTTTTTTTTTTTTTTTTTTGAGAAGGAGTCTCATTTTGTCACCCTCAGTAGAGTGCTGTGGCATCATGGCTCATAGCAACCTGCAACTCTTGGGCTTAAGTGATTCTCTTGCCTTAGCCTCCTAAGTAGCTGGAACTACAGGTGCCCGCCAAAATGTCCAGTTATTTTTTGGTTGCAGTTATCATTGTTGTTTGGCAGGCTTGGGCTGGATTCGAACCCTCCAGCTCCAGTGTATGTGGCTGGCACCCTTAGCTGGTAAGCTACAGGTGCCAAGCTGGAAGTTGTTTTTTTTTTTAATCACAGGGGGCCAGTTTTTTAAACAGGCTTGTATTCAAGTAATGGAAGTATTTTTAAGTTCATGAAAATTCAGATTTACATGCTATTTTGAATAGTTCTCCATGTTGGTTCTACTTTGAGCTGGATAAAGTAAAATTTTCCTTTCCCTAGCCTTTTAAAAAAGAGAGCTTTAGGGAGGTACCTGTGGCTCAGTGAGTAAGGCTCCGGCCCCATATACTGAGGGTGGTGGGTTCATACCAGGCCCTGGGCAAATTGCAACCAAAAAATAGCCAGGCATTGTGGAGGGCGCCTATAGTCCCAACTACTTGGGAGGCTGAGGCAAGAGAATCACTTAAGCCCACAAAAAAAAAAAAAAAAAAAAAGAGAGAGACCTTTACTAAGATATAATTGACATACAGTAAATTACACATATTGAATGTATATAATTTAAGTTTTGCCATATGTATATACCAAGGAAACTGCCACCACAACCAAGGTAATGAACATATTCTTCATTCCCATAAGTTTCCTTATCCCCATTTGTAATCATTCTCCCAACCTTTGTGGTCTCCAGGTATCCACTAATCTTCTTTATATCACTGTAGAATAGTTTGTGTTGTCTAGAATTTTATGTAAATGGAATCATAGAGTATATACACTTTTATTTTTTTTTTTTTACTCAGTAGAATTATTTTGAGATTCATTTGTTGTTCAGTGTATCATTCCTTTTAAGTGTTGGGTAGCAATTCATTCTTTAGATAAATCACAATTTGTTTATCCATTCACTTGCTAATGGACATTTGGGTTGTTTCTAGTTTTTGGCAATACAAATAAAACTGTAACATAAATATTTGTGTAGAAGTCTTTGTGTGGATGTATACTTTTTTTTTTTTTAAAGAGACAGAGTCTCACTTTATGGCCCTCGGTAGAGTGCTGTGGTGTCACAGCTCGCAGCAACCCTCCAGCTCTTGAGCTTAGGCGATTCTCTTGCCTCAGCCTCCCAAGTAGCTGGAAGTACAGGTGCCTGCCACAACGCCCAGCTGTTTTTTTTTTTTTGTTGTTATTGTTGCAGTTGTTGTTAGCTGGCCCAGGGCAGGTTCGAACCCACCACCCTCAGTGTATATGGCCGGCACCCTGCTGACTGAGCTATAGGCGCTGCCCAACACTGGCAATTTTTTCTTTTTTTTGCAATTTTTGGCTGGGGCTGGGTTTGAACCTGCCACCTCTGGCATATGGGGCCAGCGCCCCTACTCCTTTGAGCCACAGGTGCTGCCCCAACATTGGCTATTTTTTATATTTTATTTATTTATTTTGAGACCGAGTTTTACTATGGTTGCCCTCAGTAGAGTGCTATCGTGTCACAGCTCATAGCAACCTCGAACTCTTGGGCTTAAGCAATTCTCTTGACTTAGCCTCTCATGTAGCTGGGACTACAGGCACCCACCATAACCTGGCTACTTTTTTTTCCTTATTGTTGTCATTGTTTAGCAGGCCCTGGCCGGCTTCAAACGCACCAGCCCTGGTGTATGTGGCCGGCACCCTAACCACTGAGCTACGAGTGCTAAGCCAACACCGACTGTTTTTTAGAGATGGGATCTCAGTGTGGCTCAGGCTGGTCTAGAACTCATGAGCTCAGGCATTCCACTCGTCTTAGCCTCCCAAGTGCTGGGAGTGAGCCCCCTTGCCTGGCTGCAACCTCAAACTCTTGGGCTCAAGTGATTATCTTGTCTCAGCCTCCCGAATAGCTGAGACTACAGGCACTCACCACAGCACCTGGTTATTTTTTAGAAATGGGGTCTCACTCTTGCTCAGGCTGGTCTGTCTAAAATCTGAGAGCTCAAGCAGTCCACCAGCCTTGGCCTCCCAGAGTGCTAGGATTACAGGCGTGAGCCACCATGCAGGGCCTCCCTTATTTCTGGTAACCTTTAATATAATTTGCTTTCCATCTTTATGGATTAGCCATAGAAAAAGAATCATGCAATATTTGGCCTATTGTTGGGTGGCACCTGTGGCTCAGTGAGTAGGACACTGGCCCCATATACTGAGGGTTGTAGGTTTGAACTCCTCCCCGGCCAAAATTGTAACAAAAAATAACTGGGCGTTGTGGCGGGTGCCTGTAGTCCCAGCTACTTGGGAGGCTGAGGCAAGAGAATCACCTAAGCCCAGGAGTTGGAGGTTGCAATGAGCTGTGTGATGCCATGGCACTCTACCCAGGGCGATAAAGTGAGACACTGTCTCAAATATATATATATATATATATATATATATCTGGCCTATTGTGTCTGACTTCTTTCACTTAGCATAATATTTTCGATGTTTATCTAAGTTGTAGCATGTATCGGTACTTTGTTCCTTTTTCTGGCTGAATAATATTCTATTGTAAGTATATATAGTGATTTGTTTATTCATCAGTTGATGGACATTTGGGTTATTTCTACCTTTTGGGTATTCTAATAATGCTGCTACAATTATTCCTGTAAAAATATCTGTTTGAGTCTTTGTTTTCAGTTCTTTTCAGATATACCTAAAAAAGAGAGAGAGAGAGAGAGAGAGATACCTGAGTGTAATTGCTGGGCATATGGTAATTCTGTGTTCAACTTTCTGAGGAAATGTCAAACTATTTCCCACTTTGCTGTGCCATTTTCCATTTATTTTATTTATTTTATTTTATTTTTTGCAGTTTTGGCCAGGGCTGGGCTTGAACCCACCACCCCCAGTATATGGGGCAGGTGCCTTATTCCTTGAGCCACGGGCACCGCCCAGCCATTTTCCATTTATACCAGTAAGGCAGGAGGATTCCTATTTCTCACATCCTTCCCCAAACTTACTTTGTAGATTTTTTTCTTTTTGAGACAGTGTCTCACTGTGTCACCCTCAGTAGGGTGCTGTGGCATCACTCCTCATAGCAACCTCAAGCTCTTGGGCTTAAGTGATTCTCTTGCCTCAGCCTCCCAAGTAGCTGGGACTACAGGTGTCCGCCACAACACTCGGCTATTTTTTGGTTGCAGCCGTCATTGTTGTTTGGTAGGCCCAGGCTGGATTCGAACCTGCCACCTCAGGTGTATGTGGCTGGCGCCCTAGCTGCTTGAGCCACAGGTGCCGAGCCAGGCTATTTTTGTTGTTGTTGTTGTTGTTATAGTCGTTGTTTAGTAGGCCCAGGCTGGGTTCAAACCCTCCAGCCTCAGTGTATGTGGCCTGCGCCCTAATCATTGAGCTATGGGCACTGAAGCCTAGATTTTTTCTTTCCTTTTTTCTTTTTTTTATTTTTTTGAGATAGAGTCTCACTTCATCCCTCTCTGTAGAGTGCTGTGGTGTCACAACTCACAGCAACCTCAAACTCTTGGGCTTAATTGATTTTTTTTTTTTTGAGACAGAGTCTCACTATGTCACCCTCAGTAGACTGCTGTGGCATCATAGCTCACAGCAACCTCAAACTCCTGGGCATAAGGCACTCTCTTGCCTTAGCCTCCCAAGTAGCTGGGATTACAGGTACCAGCCATAACGCCTGGCTATTTTTCATTGTAGTTGTCATTATTGTTTAGCAGGCCTGGGCTGGGTTCGAACCCACCAGCCCCGGTTTATTTGGCCTGTGCCCTAATCATTGACCTGTGTGCACTGAGCCTAGATTTTTTTCTTTCTTTTTTTTTTGAGACAGAGTCTCACTATATGGCTGTCAGTAAGCTCAATCAGTCCACTGCCTCAGCCTCTCAGAGTGCTAGGATTATAGGTGCGAGCCATAATGCCCCCGGTCTGATTTATTTATTTATTTATCTATCTGTTTGTTTATTGAGACAGAGTCTTGCTCTGTTGCCTGGGCTACAGTGTCATGGCCTTTGCCTAGTTCACGTCATCCTCAAATACCTGAGCTGAAGCAATCCTTTTACCTCTGCTTCCCATGTGTCTAGGACTATGGGTTGCTGCCACCATGCCCAGCTAATTCTACTTTTAGTAGAATGGGGGTTTCCCTTTGCCCAGCCGGGAGTCAAACTCCTCACCTTAAGCCATCCCAAGGTCTCCCAAGTAGCTGGGACTATAGGTACCTACCACATGCCTGGCTATTTCTTTTTGGCCTCCCAAGATCTCCTAAGTAGCTGGGACTATAGGCACCTATCACGTGTCTGGCTATTTCTTTTTGTTGTTGTCATTGTTGTTTAGAAAGTACGAGTGGGATTTGAACCCACCAGCCCTGGTGCATGTGGCCGGTGCCCTCACCATTGAGCTATGGGCGCCAAGCCTGTCTGGCTGCTTTTAAGATTTTTCTCTGATCTAGGCATAATGGTACATACTGGTAGTCCACCTACTTGGGAGGCTGATATAGAAAGGATCTTTTGAACCCAACAGTTGAGGCTGTAGTGTGCAATGAATGTGCTTTGATGGTCACTGCACTCCAGCCTAGATAACATAGTGAGACCCTGTATCTTAAAACAAAAGATTTTCTCAAAACTAGCACTTTTTCAGTAGAAAAAAAATAAGAACAAAATAAAAGATCTTCTCTTATCACTAGTTTTAAGTAGTTTGTTTATGATGTGCTTTGGTGTGGTTCTTTGAGCTTGTTCGATTTGTTGTTTGTGGTTTTACTCCAGTTTAGAAGCTTTAAGTTATAATTTAAAAAAATTTTTTTTCCATTTCTTTTCTTTGGGAATGCCAGTGACACATCTGTTAGGTAATTTGAATTTATCCTATAGTTCACTGATGTTTTGTGTATTATGTTTCAGTGTTTATTTCTTGTGTTTCTATTTTCTTTGTCCTTAGATTTCCCCCCTGATTTTTTTCATGCAATTTCTAACCTATTATTAGTCCTATATAGTGTATTTATATCTCTAACATTTCAAAGACTTTTTAAATTATTTATTTATTTATTCTTTGTGTCAGAGTTTCACTATGTTGCTCTAGGTAGAGCACTGTGGTTGCAGCTCAAAGCAACCTCCAACTTCTGGGCTTAGGTGATTCTCTTGCCTCAGCCTCCTGAGTAGCTGGGACTACAGGCCCCTGCCAAATGCCTAGCTATTTTTTGTTGCAGTTTGGCCAGGGCCAGGTTTGAACCCACCACCCTTGATATATGGGGCTGGTGCCCTGCTCACTGAGCCACAGGTGCCACCTTTTTTTTTTTTTTTTTTGAGACAGAGTCTCACTTTGTTACCCTTGGTAGAGTACGGTGGCATCACAATTCACAGCAACCTCAAACTCTTGGGCTCAAGTGATTCTGTTGCCTCAGCCTACCAAGTAGCTGGGACTATAGGTGCCTGCCCTATGGCTTGCCTATTTTTTTAGAGAAGAGGTCTCATTCTGGCTTGAGCTAGTCTTGAACTCATGAGCTGGGGTATCCACCACCTTGGGCTCCCAGAGTGCTAGGATTATAGGCATGAGCCACCACACCGGGCTTATCTGTGTATTTCAATGTTGCCCTTATCTAAAAAAATCAGCAAAATGTGGCATTGCAACAGGGCCACATAACTATCAAACATTGAAGAAAATATTCTGTTGGAGTTATTTTCTAGAATAAGTTCACCTTTAAGTAATTAGGTAACTTTGGGCTCTGGGAATGTTCTGCTAAGTCCATCTTTGGAATCTATATATTATGCCAGTCTTTTTTTTTTTTTTTTGAGACAGAATCTCATTATGTTGCCCTCAGCCTCAAATTATTGGGCTTAAGTGATTCTCTTGCCTCAGCCTCTCAAGTAGCTGGGACTACAGGTGCCCGCCACAATGTGTGGCTATTTTGTTGTTGTTGTTGTCGTTGTTTAGCTGGCCCCGGCTGGGTTCAAGCCCGCCAGCCCTAGTGTATGTGCCAGCGCCCTAACCACTGAGCTATGGGCACCAAGCCTATTATGCCAGTTTTATCAGTAACATTTTATTTGTATTTTTAGTCTTTTACTGATAAGCCAAAGATGTAGCTTTGTGTATTAGATTTTTTTTAACTTCAGATTAATATAAGGGTAGGCATAATTAGGCAACATTGTTTGTATTTGTCAGGTAAAGTCCGAGTTGCAGCTGAGCCCTTCACTCAAGAGATGTGCCCTATACCCTTACATTGTACCTGAAGGTGTACTACACCTTGAATTTAAATGTGTTTTTTTCCTCGTGTGGGCATGTAATTATTCATCTGCTAGTTTCATATTAATGTTGAATATATCAGATGGTTGCTTTCCCATTCTGGTGATACTTGGGAGCATGTTTTCTAAATCCTTCCAGTAGTCAGTTATTTTTAACAGTGCTTGTCAGGATGCCTTGCAAGTGGTTACTCAGTAATTATTTGTTGAATGAATGAATACCTTTTCATTAAATTGCTGCTTCAGTCACCTCCCTCCTTGCATTTCATCCAGGATCTTTCCTTTTTTTTTCATCTCTTTCATTTTGGTCATTTTCTTACTTGTTTGCATTTCCTTGGGAGAATAAATCAACAAGGCAGAGGAAGTAAATCTGAAGCTATCCTTTTTTTTTTTTTTTTGGAGTTTTTGGGCGGGGCTGGGTTTGAACCCGCCACTTCTGGTATATGGGGCCAGCACCCTACTCCTTGAGCCACAGGCGCCACCGCTGAAGCTATTCTTTTATTTATGATTAGCTTGGATAAGAAAAAGTATTAGATGAGATTGAAACACTTTTTTTTTTTTTTTGAGACAGGAACCTCAAGCTGTCACCCTGGGTTAGAGTGCTGTGGCATCACAGCTCACAGCATCTTCCAACTCCTGGGCTCAAGCGAGTCTCCTGCCTCCGCCTCCCGAGTAGCTGGGACTACAGGTGCCTGCCACAGTGCCCAGCTCTTTTTTGGTTGCAGCTGTCATTGTTGTTTGGCAGGCCCAGGCTGGATTCAAACCTGCCACCTTGGGTGTACGCGGCTGGAGGCTTAGCCACTTGAGCCACAGGCGCCGAGCCGAGATCGAAACACTTGGCAAAAATTTTCATTTCTCTATTCTACTTTTCCCTTCCATTCCTGGTGGTGGATTTGTTTTTGTTGTTATTTGTTTGTTTTCTTTTTATTTTTAGAGACAGAGTCTCACACTGTTGCCCTGGGTAGAGTGCTGTGGCATCATATGGCTTAAGCAACCTCAAACTACTGGGTCTGAGCTATCTTCTTGTCTCAGCCTCCCAAATAGCTGGAACTATAGGTGCCATGACCCTAGGGCAATTTTTCTAATTTTAGAAGAGATGAGGTCTTGCCCTTACTTAGGCTGATCTTAAACTCCTGAGCTTAAGTGATCCACCCACCTCAGCCTTCCAGATTTCTAGTGTAACAGATACGAGCCACTGCACCTAGCATGCCTGTTGGTTTGATTTTTCCATGACCAACTTTTTCTTTCTTTATTTATAGCTAGTGATGTGCTCTTATATTTTTCATTTTAATTTCTCATTTTTATGACATTCCTTCCTCCATATAACTCTTTCTCTTCTTTATCCTTTAAAATACTGGTGTGTTCTGAGGCCTCTGGTTTTCTTCTGGCCTTTTTCTTTTGCTGTACTGCTTCTGTTCTCACCATGTATCCTCCCTTAGTGACCCTGTTTAAAATCCAAGATTTTGGCTCGGCGCCTGTGGCTCAATCGGCTAAGGCGCCAGCCACGTACACCTAAGGTGGCGGGTTCAAATCCCCAGCCCGGGCCTGCCAAACAACAATGGTGGCTGCAACCAAAAAATGGCCAGGCGTTGTGGCGGGCGCCTGTGGTCCCAGCTACTTGGGAGGCGAAGGCAGGAGACTCGCTTGAGCCCAGAAGTTGGAGGTTGCTGTGAGCTGTGATGCCATGGCACTCTACCCAGGGGGATAGCTTGAGGCTCCGTCTCAAAAAAATAAATAAATAAATAAATAAATAGAACTTTATTATATTTCTTTTTTTTTTGAGAGATTATTATATTTCTTTCCATGGTTTCTTCTTCAGTAATCAACCCTATCTCAGTGAATGAAGATATTATCTACCTAGTACTCAAACTTCTTGGTATCAGAACTCATTTATTCCTGTAAAAATGATTGAGATCTCCAAAGAGCTCTTGTTTATGTAAGTTATAACAATAAATATTAATATGTTAGAAATTTAAGGGCTCAGTGCCTGTGGCTCAAGTGGCTAAGGCGCCAGCCACATACACCTAAGGTGGCGGGTTCGAATCCCCAGCCTGGGCCCACCAAACAACAATGATGGTGACAACCAAAAATGGCCGGGCGTTGTGGCGGGCGCCTGTGGTCCCAGCTACTTGGGAGGCGGAGGCAGGAGACTCGCTTGAGCCCAGGAGTTGGAGGTTGC
>CAUYQV010145058.1:0-15994 GCA_963574575.1 Galagoides demidoff | reverse complement strand
TTCATATACAATTTGAAATATTTTCATCAAACTGGTTAACATAGCCTTTATGTCATTTTCTTAGTTATTGTGTTAAGACATTTATATTCTACTTTTAGAATGATTTACTTATACCCTTGTAAGATAAACCATAGAGGTGATCCCTCCAATGACCCTCCCTCCACCCATCCAATTTACCCTCTTTAAGACGTTATACACAATTATTATAACACATTTTTAAGTTTGCAGGATTTTTTTTTTCCCTCGACACTTTAAAGATACTATTTTGAGGTGTTTGGCTTCCTTTTGTCAGAAAATGTCTGTTACCAGATCAGTTGCCATTCTTTCACAAGTAACTGCTTTTTTCTCTTTCCATTTGTAAGTACATTTCTGCTATTGAAAATCTGCAGCTTCATCTGACATACCTGGATATGGACTTCCTGGGATTTATCATGTTCAGGCTATGCTGTGTTGTCAAAGCCTCATCAATATTCCCCACTCTCTTTACCTGATCTAATTTATAAACTATGCTTTACATTTTACTTATGTATTGTTTCCCTTCCTCAGAATGTAAGCTTTATGAGGCAACAATTTGTTTTTGTTTTATTTACTATTGCATTTCTAGTGTCCAGTGGTGCCTGGATTTTATGTTCTATTTAGAAGTAATGCACATGTGTGTATATATATACAGTAGAACCTCCATAGTTGACTACCTACCCACAGTGACAACCTCCTTAAGTTGACCTGAATTTCATAGACTGGAATGCACCACATGTACATATTAGTACAGTAGGCCTAGTTCCTTGTGTTGATCACTTCTGTACAGTTTGTTACAGTTCCATGTGTGGTCAATTTACAGAGGTTCTACTGTGTACACACACATATTCTATATGTATATTCGTGTTATAACTGTATATAAGAATTAAAACTGTTTTGAGGGAAAGGAGTATGATCTGGTATCAATATAAAGAAATAACTTCTATTTTCATTAATAATAGAGTGATGGGCAGCACCTGTGGCTCAAAGGAGTAGGGCACCGGCCCCATATGCCAGAGGTGGCAGGTTCAAACCCAGCCCTGGCCAAAAACTGCAAAATAAAAAAAAATAATAATAGAGTGATACTGGACATCCCTCTATTTAAGAATAATTTACAAAAATATAGTATTTTTAACCTCCTTGAAAATGTAGGAAAGCCAAAAATATGGTAAAGCATTACCCAAAACTAAGAGAGATAGACAGATACATAGTCTGTATGCAGAAGAGAAAAAACCCCAAGTCAAATCTCACAGGGAAAAAAGGGGGTTCAACACTAAAAGGTAAATAAGTTGGAAAATGTACAAGAGTAGTGGCTATTTACAGAAAAAAGAAATCAGTTTGTATGTTTAAAAGGAAGAGAAAATTAATATACGTGACCACAAGGTATATAAGTTAGGAAAAGAGAGGATAGAATTGAAATGATCTAAGGTCTGGACAGATGTCAAAATTATAAATTAATATTATAGTTAATCAATTAAGAGGACATACAGTTATTACTATGATAACCAATGAGTAGAAAAAATGTATAACTTCAAAATTAATAGAGTAAAATGCAATAATTTAAAAAAATACCTAAATCAAATAAAGAAAATAAAATGAAAAGGATCGTAGACAAGTGAGTGAAATAAGCCTTGATAATGTGATAGTTATAAATTAAATATGTCATTTATTTATTTAATGTAAGTAGGCTAAATACTATAATAAAAAGGATAAACATTTTTAGGTTATAGAAAAACAATAACACAACTAAAATGAGTGCTATTGTAAATGATAGAAAATGTTTCTAATTCATTAGTGAGTTTAAAATGTAGAAAAGAACTTAACATACAAACCCAAACATAACTTGAAAAAAAAAACTGGCCTATAATGTGACTATAGGAAGGAAACATTTATAAGAGATAATGATGTAAGGTAGACATCAATAGAAAACATAGCTCTAAAAATTAACAAAATGTCTATAAGAAACAAGACATTCTATAAATACCTCGAATGATTTTAACATTTCTCTTAATGATTAACAGCTCAGATAAAAGCCAGTAAAAGCAGACAATGATAAAAAAGATCTAGACCCAATAATATTGTGAACTCTTTACAACAAGATTGTACCACAGAGCAACAGAGAAAGAGTTGTTCTTTAAACAGCAGGTGCTAAGGGGTTGATTGGATATCCACATGAGAAAAAAATAAAACTTGAATACTATATCACGTACCATGCTCACAAAAAATAACATGTCAGTAGCTTGCTATTTAATTATGATAGATACCATAATAAAATCACTAGAAAATGATATATAAGATTATCTTTATGAATCTTAAGATTCATATGGAGAAGTCATGAGGAGAATTCATATGGATCTTAAGATTCATAAAGAGAATCTTATGTATTATCTTCTAGTGATTTTATTATGGTATCTATCACAATTTAATAGAAAACTACCAACATGCTATTTTGGATCAGATCTGATCCACATGGATCAGATTTTTGAAATAGGGTGCAAGATGCATTAATAATGGGAAAATAAATAACAAAGGGCTGACTAGGAATTGCAGCACAAATATCATAGGAACTTTCAGAAACCCCACAGGGACAGGCAAATTTGCACTGCTTGGAAAACCCTATGGCAGAGTCCACTATAGTTTATTATATACACAGACCAATGACCTAACAATCCTCCTCCCAGGATATATATCAGAGTTGTATGTATTGCATATTAGACATTTACAACCACGTCTGTAACAGCATTTTAAGGCCATTAATGGAAAACAATCCAACTATCAACTGATAAATTGGATATATATGTTGTGTTAAACACGTATGATGGAATACTGTAGCTATTTACATAAACATGGATAAATCTGACATCATAATGTTTAGTAAAGAAACATAAGAAACAGTATACTTTATTCATATGATGCTAAGTTAAAAAATAATTTAAACTATTATTTATGTAAATACCCTTTTGTGGATATAGGGGAATGGCCAAAGGTAAGGATATGGGGTGGCTAGGAATATTCTATTTTTAGACCTGGATGTTTGTTACATGGCTATTTGCATCATAATATGTCAAGATTTCTTTCTTTCTGTGCACTTACCTTTTTTAGTTTTATATTTTGCAATTAAGAAGGTTAACACTTAAAAACAAACAAATAAACAAATAATACAGAAGCTTAACAGTAACTCCAGTTAGGAGACTACTATGGCTTTCTATGCCAAAAGTGTCAGCACTGACACAAAGTGATTTTATAGACAAAAAATAGGATGGGTAAGAAAAACACATTGAAACAGAGAATTAATATAAAAGTAAGACAGTTAACATAATGTAAATATCACAAGATTAGGAAGGGGAATCTTGAGTTTAATTATTTTTCTCCATCACATAAAATTAGTAGAACATGGGTAAATGTTTACATTTCTTAGCCTCAATTTATTCATATGTATACTTGGAAAAATAAACATGTGGCATAGAATCACAAGGAGGACTACAAGCTTTTGGAAATCAAGATTAGTGGAGGAAGGGGAGGGGAGGGACAAAACTCAGAGGTGAATGAACATTGGGTGATGAGGATATTTATAGCCCTGAATGAAATGTTAAAAAAGGTATCTCTATAACAAATGTTTTCCACTAATGGCCTATAACAAAAATGGTTCTACCTCCTTTATATTTTGAAATTAAAAAAGAGATAAAAATTATAAATGGTCAAACACAGGAGTAATTACAAGTGGGGAATTCAATGAATGCCCCTTCTTTCCTTCAGTCTATTTGTCCCAATAGAATTTTATTAACAAGGAAAATAAATGATGATATTGCACATCATTTAGATATTAAAAACAAGTTTAAAAACTGAAAATTATATTCAAAAGGAGTTGCTTTGTGATTTTTGGAAACTATTTTCAAATGCACCATCTATCTTAGTTCAAGTTAATACAGTCATAGAATTCTCTAATAATGATCAAATCTCCAATAATATTGAAGGAAAGACTCAAATGCCATTAATTAAAAAGACCGAAAATAAAAGCAGCCTTTACATGGTTATGCTTTCTAGCTCTGAAGAATTTTGAAAGCATTTTACTCTGAGGTTTCTGTCTAGATATTATTTAGCAATCTACCTTCAGCCAGGCACCCACCCTTCCTAAAGTCTTTAACCTCCTCAAGAAGAATAGACTATTGAAGACTCAAGAAACAAAAATACAGAAGTACCATGAACCAGGTAGAACCCTTTCTCATCTCTATTTTCTGAGACTGCAAGATAGAAATTTTTAAAAGAGGAACTTAAGAATTTATAATATTTTTCTCCCTATCATTATATTTTAGAACATAGTCTTATGTTTCATTGTTTGATCACTTGGGATTCAAAAAAGGAAGGAAGGGAGGGAGGGAGAGCAAGCAGAAATAATTTGGGTAGGCAAATAAAAATAATCTAAGATACTGCATACTCATCTCTGAATTTTATCAAAAAGTAATGAAAGTAATATTTAAACAAATAAAGGGGGTGCCAAAAATGTATACACATTTTAAGAAAGGAAAAAACTATATTAAAATGTTAACAGTCAATACATACTGGTAACAAAAGATGAATATGAAGTCTGACAATTAAGTTCATGTAGTTGCCATTGTGTGCTTACATTGGCAGCACTATACAAACAACTCAGTAAGGTTCATAAGCTTGGTATATCAGTGTCTCATAGCTGTGTTTGTGTCAAGAGTTGATGGTGTCTTGATGAATGGCATTCATTATTGTTGTAGTATGTTTTTGTGTGCAATAGAGAGAATGTCAGAGCTTGAATTAGAGCAATGAACAAACATTATATTTCTTATTAAACTTGACAAATGTGGAAGTGAAATCAAGCACTTGTTAGTCCAAGTCTATGGAGATAATGCCATGAAGCAAAGAGCACTGTGCAAATGGATTAAATATTTTTCTGGGGGGAGAGAATGCATCCCTGATGAAAAGAGGTCAGGATAGTCAGTAACAAGCAGAACTGATGAAAACATTGTAAAAATTCAACAAATTGTGTGTCAAAATCATTGGCTGACTATAACAAGCACAGCAGACCAAATAAACATTGATGGAGAAGCAGTTAGGAAAATCTTAACTGAAATTCTTAGCATGAGGCAAGTGTGGCTCTTGCACCACAAGAACACATCAACTCACAGGGCACTGTGAGGGAGTTTTTTAGCTAGTTATTGGTATTTCAGCCAAAACAAATAACTGTATGGGAACACCTTCCCCATTCATCTGATCTGGCCCCCAGGGACTTTTTTCATTACCTGAAGGTAAAGGAAATATTGAAAGGAAGACCTTTGGATGACATTCAGGACATCAAGGGTAATACAGTGACAGCTGTGATGGCCACACAAAGAGTTCCAAAATTGCTCTAAAGGGTGGATTAGGCATGTCATTGGCGCATAGCTTCCCAAGAGGAGTACTTTGGAGGTGACCATAGTGATATTCAGCAATGAAGGATGTAGCACTTTTTCTAGGATGAGTTCAGGAACTTAATTGTCAGACCAAATCTCTTGCAGTTGCAAAATCAAATCTCTTGCAGTTGCAAAAGTCAAATATGACTTGAGTATTAAACTTTTTTTTTCTTTTTTAAAATGTGTATTAATTTTTGGAACCCTATGTATATTTTCCAGTTTAAATGGACATTGTCAGAAAGTAGAGAGAAATTCTGACTGAAGTCGTAGCCAGGAATAAAGAGCTTACTGTTTGCCCTGAGTCTCTCGGCCATCTTCTGTGAAACTCATGGAAATGGGAGCTAGGTGGATGCCTGGCTACACAGAGCAGATATAAGGAAATTGTATTTCCATATGCACACACACACATCCAGTAATTTTAATTCAAAAATTTTGTTTAGGTATTGACACACACATACTGAAGACTCATAGGCTTGCAGTAATTTACCTAGTAGCAGTACTTTTCTTAGGCACTTCCTCTAACATGTTTTTAAAAGCATCATCCCTCTAACTGGGAAGAGTAAGAGATAGAACTTATGGGTTATGTTACCAGACAAAACAACTATTGAATATGTCATTTTGATTGTGCACAGTCCAGTATGGTAGTCATCACCCATGCATGAGTGTTTAAATTGAAGTTATCTAAAATTTATTAAAATTAAAAATTCAGAAAAGTTACTCATAGCTCAAATGCTCAATATCTACTTATTGCTAGTAGCTTTTGAGTTGGATAGTGGGAAATATTTCTATCAGCTCAGAAACTTCTGGATGGTGTTGATACATTAATATGTTAAAGTCAGACAATTCCTTTGGCTAATTCAAGTACTAAAAAAAAAAAAACTTCCATTCTTCCACATTTAGATCTGCGTATTTTCTTTAAATGATTTAGATGCTGTATTGCTTATGGTGTGGAATAGCTGCTACATAATAGGAGAATAATAGCGTTGGCTCAAGCAAGAGGTACATATACAACTCTTTTGGAAACAGAGCAGAAGCAATCTGCTTCGTGACATCAGACAATCTACCTTCCTCATGCTGGTTCTACCTCTCATTCTGTGATGGCTGTTCCAACTCTCACCATTGTGTCCATATTCCAATCACATGGCAAGAAGCAAAGACAAAGAAGAGTCAGTTCCTTTTCTCTTAAAGCACATAACTCTGAAAGAGCATCCATGCCCCCTTTTGCATCTTATTGGCCAAATACAAATCCTATAGCCAACCCTAACCATGAGAGTTCCCAGGAAAGTAATCCTCCACTTGGGATCTCTGTGCCTAACTAAAATTTCTATTCCTATAGAAGATAGGTAGAATTGGTATTGTTAATTCATTTAAGCCATCCGTCCTACACATATCTACATTCTGTATTCTCTCACACGTATAATTGAATTTTTTGGCTTCCCTCTATTTATAGCTGTTCAGATGAAGGTAACGTAAAATTACCACTGGAAATATTCAGAACATTAAACAAGAAGACATTTATATTATGATTTCTGTTGTAGAATTATTATTATTCATTTCAAGTTCAATACCCTCATAAGCGGTGAGTTACCAAAAAACAGAAAATAGAAATTCACTCCTATCCTGTAAAACATTTTTTCAGAAATATAGTCATACAAAAAGATCTTACGTCTGACCAGCTTACCAATTTTTTATGAGATGTGAAGACTGCTATATGCCATCTATTCACTTGTGTGTGATAACTGATTATTTGAAATGGAAATTTATTCCTACTTAAATCATAAAAGAGAATGCTGTAATTACAGTTAATTTTTGCACAGAGCAGCACATAGTAAGCCTTAATTAAGGACTTTTTAACATAGTGTCTAATAAAAGGCTCATTTAATATAACAGGGTGTTGTGTATGTAAACCATTCTCTTCACTTAATTATAATATAAATGCAGGTTAAATGAAATAGAATTTCTATAAGCATAATTTACTAAACTAATAATTCCATGAAATTCTTCATAATTGAGAAATCTCTATTAATTATTTTTCTTTCTATTTTTTTGAGATAGGCTATGTGAAAAGAAAAATCAGATTTGTAGATTATTACTTTATCTTTTTGAGATAATAAATGGATCAGCATGATCAATGGTACAAGTACACAGCATTCCAGCCTGAGAACATAAACCTTCGTTTGATGACCCTGGGCTTATGATTTACAAAGTGGCTGGCACCATAACAAACTTGAAATTACAAGGTCAGGTTTGACATTGCTGTCTGTTCAACTAATGGGCACTTTATTAATAGAGACAAATGGAATACTGAGTCATATCCTAAAAGTTTGTATTACCCTTGGTCTATTCATCATTTATATGATGATGTACCAAGACTCTATAACATAATAATAGGATTTTTCTCAAAGGAAGTAGAGGTGATTACAAAAAACAAACTCTCAAGAGATGCCTCTGAGCCAACCAAGGTAAATACCTCATAGTTCCCTCTACATTTCGTGTATGAAGTATTTCTTCATCAAACAGTTCCTCACATCTACTGTTTCTTTCTTCACATCTTTATCCTTATTCTCTCCCATTACTTCCTACTCTGTCACCCCTTCTCCTCACTTGAGGCTTCTATGTTATAAACACAGGACCATAAAGCCAACTTACTGGCTCCCAGAGACTCATAAATAAAATCCCCAAAACTTATCCTTAACTTGACTATAGGATTATGTATTTTCAAAATACTGAAAAGCCAAGGGGACAGGAGACCAGAAGATTAGGAACATAAGTAACTGACTTCCCTCAACATTTAAGCTGCAGACAACAATAAAATAATACTATCCTAGAAAAGAGAAAACTGCTTCATACTTACTGGGTCAAATCTTATTTAATCTTCTTTATATTTTTTGCTTCATGGAACTATTATGAAGCTCCAATTCTTAAAATTATAAGAAGCAATCCCATTTTCTACTTCCATTTTATACAGTCATTACAGCTACTTAGTAAATGAAACACCGTATCAGAATAATGGAACATAAATATTTCTCTCTATGATCTCTCATCGTGCTCTGCCATTAATTAATACAACAAATTTGTGTAGAGATGAAGGTCCTTAGATGTATTTTCTTCCCTAATTTTAAATTTTGAAGAATGAAGACATTATGTATCTTTGCTCATCCATAAACAATTTGGTTCCATTAAATTTATTGGATTTTCACATCAGGAAAGAATTTGAGGGAGGAATTTTTGATTCATTTATTATGTTTTAGACCTCTGATCTATATTTTATGGATCAGCCATCTCTAGGAGCCTGACCAATTTTTTAGCAGAGGTTATCCAATCTCTATATCATCGTAGGAGAAATCATGTATTACAATATTTTTTAAATGATAACGGATATATTTTTTAAAATCACTTGAAAAATTTTGTTCCTATACTTTCTGTGTTTAGAGTCCCAGGTAAATTACTGGAAACTTTATTATTTTTATCTTTTCTTTATAAACCCACCCTAAAATAGGACATAATCACATCGTGTCTGGATTATTCCAATACAAACCTAAACTGTTCCTCCACCTCTATTCTAATATTGATCCAATATACTACAGCCTTGAAACACTCTCTTAATCAAATTACTAGAAATAACCCAGGGGAAACTAAAATCTAAACTTTATCACAAACCTTGCATGTCCACACCGTTGACCACAGTCTGAAATACCAACCTAAGATGCCTCAGCCTAAAAATCATCTTCAAAATAGAGGAGAATAAATGAGAAGGTGAGTCAAATTTATTTTTAGAAAATGTGGATGTGACAGTAAAAATATGTTCAAAGAACTCTCCTTGACCCAGAGCCATGAAAGAACGAGGTGTATTTGGGAAATAGTAAATACTTTTATGTGACTTCAATTTAGATAAGATGGCTGGAAGAAAATATTAAGAAACTTCTATGTCTCATTAAAGAACCTGGATTTTATTCAATACACAATGCACAATTATTGAACAATTTTAAGCAGAAAGTAACTAGATTAGATTTGGACTTAAGAAAACTGTCCGTGGCAACATGTGGATGATTGATTGAATGGGGAGAGCGACGAGGGAATTTAGTTTGGAAATCCAAATGAAAGATGATGATGGCCTGAAATAAGAAAATGGCACTGGAAAGGAATTGAGAACCAGGGCAATTTCTTATTCCCTTCTTGTGCCCTTGACACTTAGCAAAGTGCGAATCACAGATCTGTCCTCAATTTCAAAATGACTCTGTAGGTAAGAAAAAGTAACTAGTGTGAAAATATGACAAAAACATCAATTAAGGCCACATCTTCCAGTTTATTTATTCATTTAACACAATGCTATCAAATGTCTGTAAGGGCATAATAACCAATTAGTTAGCAGAATCATCAGGGACCACTTCCCCACCACAAGATACTCTTCTTTCCCTTTACAC
Source organism: Galagoides demidoff (assembly GCA_963574575.1). NCBI lineage: Eukaryota > Metazoa > Chordata > Mammalia > Primates > Galagidae > Galagoides > Galagoides demidoff. Next base: position 6,135 of record CAUYQV010145058.1, on the reverse strand, counting down.
CACATTTATGGCATAAATCCCTAGAAGAGAAAATTTAACCTTTTCTTACTTTCCTGATTTTCTCTCTTCTCATTTCAGTCAAAAAGGACAAGCCAAACATCGCCATCAAACTTTTTCCTATCTAATAAATATAAAGACACTCAGTTTCCTTAGCTAATATTACATATTTTTTTTGTGAAAAATTCTCTGTTTAATCCCTTCTACTTTTTCAACCATAGGGTCAATTTCTTGAGGTAAGGGCTTAATTTCTTAACATTCCTAGATAAGGCACTGCATCATAGGCACTTTAAAATAATGTTAGTTGACTAGTCCATAAAATTTAGATATTATTTTAGATTTAAATACAAATCGCACACGAACTTTTTGGCCAATAAATAGAATTGGGGAGGGATGACTTTCACACCACTGTGATATAGCCCTAGATGGCTTTAAAGGTTGAAAATTTGCAGATTTTACTGAATATCTAAGATGCCATGTTTTATTGTTGCTATGTGCACAAAGGTAGGTACTGTGGCTGTAACTAGCATTAGAAAAATTTATAAGGACAAAGAAATCAGGTGTAAACAGGCTTTTCTCTGTAAAATCCTAGATATTAGTGAAGCTATGTGATTAAAATCATGAAATCATCACACAAAAAATTTGTATTGATCCAACTCCACTGATAGAATTCACTGGGATTGATTTTCTTTCTTTGCATAACACACTTCATAATATTTTTAATAGTATTCATCTCACCTTTTTACCTTTTAGGTTTAAAGTGATTTGTTAAGAGTGCTTATTACTTTACTAACCAGAAAGAACAATGCCTATACCTAGCTTCTCAGCCTTGCCTACCACCTCATTATGGGAAGAGAGGAGGTTGTACAAAGTGTATTCAATAAATATTCATTTAGTGCCAGTTATATGTCTGGGAACTAAACCCTAAAGATATTAAAATGAGTTGTCCCTGAGATCTGACAATCTGCAAGGATCAATGTTGGCCTTTCTCAAATTCAAAGACCAGACCAGACTATTTATTTGAGCTCAAGCCCTCCCCAGATACCCAGTGTCCTGTTAGGTGTCTCTAGTTTTCCAACTAAATAATTTAATTTTCTCTTGAAACTTTATTTTTCCAATTCTGAGTTAATCACTTTTGCTTCTCAAACTTTGTGCAATATTTACCTCTCAAAACAAAACAAATTTCCTTCTCCCTTCTTCCAGGTCATTCCCTTCTCAAATAGAATTTACAAAGTGTAATTGATTTTATCAGTTAAGCAATTTTAATCCATCTGCATCTTCTCACTGACATTCTCGGTTTGTGTTGTCATCTGCTCTTACCTAAACCACTTGTGTGCTAACTATAACCCCTGGATAACCCCATACCCATTCCTGCCCCTTCAATCCATTCACCTGGCAGTAGCGTGGGCATCCCTTTGAAATCTAAGGCAGATCATGTACACCATGCTTACATTTTTCAATTATCTCTTCTAACACTTAGAATAAAATTAATAGAACATTGACATGTTCTGTAAAATTTCAGGTAATTTTAGGTCCATGCTGTGATCCTCTATCTGAAGCCTCTGTTCTACGAAAGATAGGTTATTTCAATTCCTCTGCTTCATCCTGATACTTTGCTCCAAAGATTTTGCACTCACTGGGTTCTTCTGTTTGCAAAAGTCCACTTCACTAGTTTTCCTGGTTAGTCCTTTAAAGCTGTACTGGCTGATGTGGAAATCAATGCCATGTGGCCATTAAGGATTTGAAATGGAGCCCCAGTCAGAATTGAGATGTGTTATTTAGATATACTAAAATAGACAGTTGCTGGGCATGGTGGCTAACGCCTATAATCCCAGCACTTGGGAGGCCATGGCAGGTGGATTGCCTGAGCTCACAGTTTTGAGAACAGCCTGAGCCAAAGTGAGACCTTGTCTCTAAAAAAAAAAAAAAAAAAAAAAAACAAAATAGCCAGGCATTGTGGTGGACACCTGTAGTCCCAACTACTTGGGAGGCTGAGGCAAGAGAATCGCTTAAGCCCAAGTTTGAGGTTGCTATGAGCTATGACGCCACAGCACTCTCTACCAAGAGTGAAAAAGTGAGACTCTTACCTAAAAAAAAAAAAAAAAAGAAAAAAGAAAGAAAGAAAAGAAAAGAGAAAGGAAAAGAAACTAAAATAGACAGTGGCTTTATGACAGTTAGTATTAAAAAGTGTAAAACTGTAGCTCTTCTTGGAGTTGGAAGGAAGCTTTTGGAGGTGATAGATGGATATGTTCATAGCACAGACTGTGATGATTATTTCATGGGTTATAGATATCTTCAAACAAATCAAGCTGTACATTGAACATGTATAGCTTTTTATCTGTCAAGCGGACCTCCATAAAGTGGTTAAAATATACCACATGCAAAAAATGTAAAATATTTCCACACTAATGTTTATATTGATAGTATATTAAAATTTTAATATTTTTGATATATTGGATTGAATAAGATATATTATTAAAATCCCTTTCATCCGTTTCTTTTTCCTTTCTTTAATTTTGCTACTAAAAATTTAAAATTTTATATGTAGCTTGAATTACATTAATATTTCTATTGCAGCAGAGTATTTTAAAGCTGCCCTGTCAGTCTGGCCGCAGTGTTCTATAAATTCCCAGACTAATTCAGTCATTTTGTTAGATACCTTCATTGCGCTTTCCTCTTAGTTGTGGAGTTTATCTCAATGGTAGGTTAGTATTTTATGCATGTAAGTTTTTATTTTACTCCTTGCTAAAACGCAAGCTGAAGGAGAGTTGGAATCCTGTGTCACTCCCTCAAATACAATATTCACTATGCATAGGAGAAGTCCCAATATAGTAGACACCCAATAAACATTTAGCAAATGAATTAATCAGTGAACCAATGAATGGAGAAAAAACTGACACAAAGGCAATCATTTCTAACATTATGATAAGAGGCGGAATTGTGGCATGAAGAAAAACGCAGGCCAAAAATGTCAATGAAATGTTGGGAGAGTTTTAGAAGGGGGCTCTTTTATTACTAGAGGCTTATCTATCTGCATAAATGTTTATGTGTTTCCTCTTATACGTTATGATGGGATAAACAAAGACCAGAGATAGGGGCACAGGCAGACACCACATCCTGGTTTTTAGGTAGAGGTGAGCTGTGCCCACTAACTCCATGGTAAGTTCAATATGACCTACAGAGGAATCACTTTTCATCTCACAGTGATTTTTTGTTTGATTGGTTGGTTTTGTTTTTCCTTAAGAAGTATGGACTGAGGTGCATTGAAACTTTATCTCCAATTCTGAGATCCCTGCTCTCCCCTTCAGGCCATGTGGCCGCTTTGGTGTATAATGTTCTTCACTGATTCTTGATGTTGGGTTTGCCCTGTGTCTTACTTTGATCAATGGTAAATAGGTAAAAGTGACCTATATCAAAAGTGATATAGGTGTAAACAATGGCTAAGTCAAGCTATTTAACATGTACTTATCTCCTACTTAGCAATTCTGAGCCTTGGTTTCAAACAGCTTCAAGTGACTTCAGTACCCTCTCTTTGCACATTTGCTGTCACCATGAGAACAATACGCCCTGAACTGCCCACTTGGCCCAGATGGAGGAAGACTGGCCTGGGCAGCGAAGGCAGTCACTAAGAAACAGAGCCACTCAGATGATGCCAGAATCAGCCAAATCCTAGCCCATGCTTAGTGTGTGAGCAATAATAACTGATAGCTCTTTCATGTTGACTTTTGGAATGATTTGTTATGTGCAATAGTAAACTATAGAAGGTAAAACTTCAGTTGAAAAATGACTTGCAACAGGAATGTCTGAACCCTATCGAAACATTGATTTTTATAATATTACTAATAAAAAACCCACTACATAATAACTATCTGTCCAATGCTATACTAAGTCTTTTATTTTTATTTATGTATTGGGCTATTTTTCTTAAATGAGAAATATTTTATATATATATATATATATATACATATATATGTGATGTACGACAAGGTGTTTTCATGTAGGTGTAAAGAATGGCTAAGTCAAACTATTTAACATATACTTATCTCTCCTACTTAGCATTTCTTTTTTTGTAATGAGAACACTTAAAATCCACTTTCTTACCAATAAGATCTATTTTCTTACCAATGTTCCGTATACAATATATTGGCATTTCCTATAGTCACCGTAATATGCAAAATATCTCTTGAACTTATTCTTCCTATCTAACTAAAACTTTTTGCCCAGTATTTGGTAGGATTTACCAGTGAAGCCATCTGGTCCTAGACTTTTCTCTGATGGGAGAATTATTATTTATGATGTGATCTCCTTAGTCATCGTTCGTCTGTTCAAATTTTCTATGTCTTCATAATGTATTCTTGATAGGTTTTGTTTAGAAATGTATCCTTTTTTTCTCATTTATCTAATTTGCTGCATATAATTGTTCATATTGGTTTCTTACGAGCCTTTGTATATTTCTGTGGTTATCAATTGTAATATACTCTTTTTCATTTCTGATTTTATTTATGTGAGCCTTTTCTTTTTTCTTGGTCTAGCTAAAGGTTTCTCAATTTTGTTTATCTTTTCAAAAGCCAGCTCTTACTTTCATTGAATGTTTCTACCATTTTTAAGTCTCTATTTCATTTATTTGTGCTTCATTCTTTATCATTTCCTTTCTTCTACTAAAGTTGGGCCTTTTAAACAAGATTCTTGAGGTGTAAGATTGTGCTGTTTATTGGGAATCTTTCTTCTTTCATGATGTAGATATTTTAATATCTTCCCTCTTAGGGTCGCTTCTGCTGTGTCCCTCAGGTTTCAGTTGTTATGTGCGTACCCATTTTCATTTGTCTCAAGATATTTCTTAATTTGCCCTTTAATTTTGTTTTTGACCTGTTGTTTAAGAGAATGTGATTTTCATGTGTCTGTGAATTTTTCACAATTCCTTCCATTATTGATTTCTAGTTTCATACACTTGTGGCTGGGATAAACACTTGATAGGAGTTCAGTAATTTTTTTTTTTTTTTGAGTCTCAAGCTGTCACCCTGGGTAGAGTGCTGTGGCATCACAGCTCACAGCAACCTCAAATTGGGCTTAAGTGATTCTCTTGCCTCAGCCTTCCAAGTAGCTGGGACTACATGTGTCTGCCACAAAACCCTGCTATTTTGTGCGGCAGTTGTCGTTGTTTTTTAGCTGGCCCAGGCTGGGTTTGAACCCACCAGCCTCAGTGTATATGGCCTGGGCCCTACCAGTGGAGCTATAGGTGCCACCCTAATTTCAGTATTCTTAAATGTATGGCCTACCCTATGATCTATCATGGAGCATGCTCTGTATTTCTTTGAGAAGAATGTGTATTCTGTAGCTTTTGGCTAAATCTTCTATAAATGTGTATATGAGATACCTTCTGTTTAAAGTATACTTCAAGTCCAACGTTTTCTTATTGATCTACACTCTAAATGATGTGTTCATTGTTGATGGTGGAGCATAAAAATTCCCTACAGTTATTACATCTATCTTCCTATTCAGATATACGAATTTTTACTATATATGTAAAAATATATGTACATATATACAATATACTATATATGAATGTTAGATGCATACATAGCTACAATAGTTACAACTTCTTGATGAATTGATCCACTCATCACTATATATTGACCTTGATTTGTTTCATCATTTTAATTTACTGTCTTTTTTTTTTCTGATGTGACTACTTCTTTTCTCTTTTGGTTTCCATTTCCATAAAATATCTACCTTTTTCCATCCTTTCCTTTTCCCTTTTTAGTCCATTTGTTTCATTGAAGGTGAAGTGAGTCTTTTGTAAGAAACATATATTTTGGTCTATTTTTTAAAGTTGATTCTGCCATTCTGTCTATTGACTAGAAAATTTTAATCCACTTAGATTCAAGGTGATTCTATATAGATGGGTAAGCAGTGACTGCCTCTATTTTGTCAATTGTTTGCTAGGTGTTTGATATTTTATTTCTTTTTATACTCTTTCTGTCTTCTTCTTCTTCTTTTTTTTTTTTTTTTTTGAGATGGCACCTCAAGCTATCCCCCTGGGTAGAGTGCCATGGCATCACAGCTCATAGCAACCTCCAACTCCTGGGCTCAAGCGAGTCTCCTGCCTCTGCCTCCCAAGTAGCTGGGACCACAGGCACC
>CAUYQV010145057.1:0-22320 GCA_963574575.1 Galagoides demidoff | reverse complement strand
AAGTAGCTGGGACCACAGGCGCCCGCCACAACGCCCGGCCATTTTTTGGTTGCAGCCATCATTGTTGTTTGGTGGGCTGGGCTGGGGATCCGAACCCCCCAACTTAGTTGTACGTGGCTGGCGCCTTAGCCGATTGAGCCATAGGCGCCAAGCCGACCATTCTAAATATTACCCGATTGTTCTGAAGTGTATAACCCATTCATGTTACCGATGGTCTTCCTACTGCTTGTCATTGTGTTCTGATTCCCAGCACTCTGTGGTCATGGCACCCACATACTCGAGGCCTCAGAGAACAGCTGGGTTGTGGAGTAGACCCACCCCAACCAAGTGGGCCGGCTCTGCTTGCATGATCCCCTCTGTATTCTTTAGAGAGAACCCTAGCTTTCCACTTCCTTCATCTTTTACTCCCAACAGGAAAGCATGAGAGCTGCCCTCTGTACTCTGGCAGGATGAGCTGAAAAATGATTGATGAAGGGAAAGACCCGGGGCTCAAAGATACTTTTTTTGCAGCCTCTGGTTCTTATCGGATGCTGATTTTGGAGGTCTTCCTGAAGCAGGATAGCTTCCACTATGCTTGCTCATAGATCAGTTTAATCAGATTGCTTTTCTAATACTTAAACTCAGGGAAGGGGATTTCTGATGGGTGGAGGAGTGAGGGAGGAGAAGTATAAATAGGTACATTTCTAGTGGTGGGAGTTTCAAAGGCCCCTCTTGTGGGGCCCTAAGGGTGGACCTTTGGTCAGCCAGATAGCAGGCACGAGAGAGCAGATGTGCCCAGGGGAGGGAGGTACGAGTGGGGCACAATTCTAGTGAAAAACTTTAAGTGCACAAGGACACACTTCTTTCCAGGCCCTCCCTGTCCCTTACTTCTGTCTCTCCCCCACTGTACCTCAGAGAAAGCTGATATTTAAGTCTGATCAAGTCCTGAGTGGAACTGCTCACTCAGGGATGATCTGTACCAAGATCTTTGCAGAGATGGGCCCAATACTCCTTTGGGTGTTGGGGCTGTCACCCACAGTTGGAGCTGTCACCTCATGCACATTGAGAGGCCTGCCTTTCTTACTGGGGTCACCCAGTCCAGGTGTGTCTGAGAGGAGGCGGGGAGGGCGAGGCTGGCTCTCACTCAGCTCTGTGCTCTGTGTCTGGCCTGAGCTATGTGGCTTGCACCTGGTGGCAGGTGTAGCTTCCCCACAGCTGTCATAACTCTCTGGCTATTTCTGTTGCTCCTGTCACTCAGGCTGCCATTTCTTCCAGACTCACTGTATTTTAAATCCCTTTCCTGCTACTGCTAGTGATGCTGTCAGCTCTAGAACTCCAGCTTGGCACTACTGCTCCCGCGCAGCTGACTCTGGAGTTAAAATCTCAAAGAGATTTGCTTCTAGATGGTAGAAGCTTTTTCTATCCCCATTGGCTACTCTGACTCTTGAGAGAGGATAGGATAGATTTTGGAGTTGAGAAGACTTGGGTTTAAATCTTAGCTTTCCCACTTAGTAAACCTTTGACCATAGGAAAATTACTTTAAATTTGGGAAATTGGAGACAAAATGCCTCGTATATAGGACTGTTATGAGAAATAGAAGTATTTTATGAAAGAAAGCTGGCATATGGTAAGCACTTAGTCAATAGTGACTGAGATTAAGTTTTGTAAATGGCCACAGATTTTTGGTCAACACCAGCTAGCTTAGAGATCCTCAGGTAGGTGTAGAAACTAGGACATTCTTCATGACCTTGTTATAGTTGATTGGTGATTTGCAGATGGTTTCTAGGGTAATTTTTGTTTCCAGGGAATGGAGCTAAGTTTGAGAATTTATTTCTGGGCATTCTAGATAATGACAAGTTATGGAAAAGTTGGCTTTCTTCCTTTCTTTTTTAAACCATTAACAAAGTAGCACATCAATAGATCACTGCATCTTTTTAAATTATTCCAACTTGAGCACAAAAATAGCTGGGCTGGTGGGTATAAGCACCAAAGGCAGTGTGACTGTCTCAGGTATAAGTCAGCTTCACTGGTGACAAGGGCCTGGTATTGCTGAGACATGGCTGTATTAGTAGAACTGCATGGCTCTGTTGCCTGAACCCGAAGACAGTGGCTGTAGATCTGTAGCCGTGGTGGTAAATAGTGTGGGATTGTTATTTGAGGCACGTTTCTAATATTGTCCTATGTGCAAGAAAGAAGGTGGGTCCGAGCCCTCACCTTCCATAGGACATGGCAGGAAAGGGGTGTCTTAGTGCAGTGATGTCTTGAGGAGGGATGCGCCATCCTGGCGTGTATTCCAGGATAATGTCATACTATAATAAAACCAATAGTAATGCCCAAACCAATGCTGACAGTAATACTATGTTAATGCTAATACCAGCACCAATTCTTTTCTTAATTCTTTATTAAATCATAACTGTGCACATTAATGCATTTATGGGGTACAATGTGTGATTTGATATACAAGGTGGAATGCATACATCTAACTGATTAACATAACTGTCTCCTTGCTTGTGTTAAAACATTCCCCTATTCTTTCTTTTTTTTTTGAGACAGAGCCTCAAGCTGTCACCCTGTGTAGAGTGCCATGGCATCACAGATCACAGCAACCTCCAACTCCTGGGCTTAAGCAATTCTCTTGCCTCAGCCTCCCAAGTAGTTGGGACTACAGGAGCCCACCATAACGCCCGGCTGTTTTATGGTTGCAGCCATCATTGTTGTTTGGTGGGCCTGGGCTGGATTTGAACCCACCAGCTCTGGTGTATGTGGCTGGTGCCTTAGCTGCTTGAGCTACAGGTGCTGGGCCTCATACTCTATTCTTAATAGTTTAGAAATGAATCATTCCATTATGCACGTTAGGTTGGATCCCCCTGAATGACCTCCCTCCTCCTGCATCCCCCTCCCTCCCCATCTCTCCTCTTCCCTCCCTCTTTCTGCACTATAGTTATGTTTTGCCATTCCTATGAATGTATAGGTGATTATATACTGATTTCATAGTAGTATTGAATACACTGGATACTTTTTCCAGTCTTGAGATACTTTACTAAGAAGAGTATGTTCCAGCTCCATCCAGGTAAACATAAAAGATATGAAGTCTCCATCTTTTTTATGGCTGCATAGTATTTCATGGTGTACATATACCACAATTTGTTAATCCATTCATGGGTCTATGGGCACTTAGGTTGCTTCCATGACTTGGTAATTATGAATTGGGCTGCAATAAACATTCTGGTGCAAATGTCTTTGTTGTAAAATAATTTTTGATCATCCTGGTAAATACCTAACAGGAAGATTGCAGGATCAAATGGTAAGTTCACTTTTAGTTCCTTGAGTATTTTCCAAACTTCTTTCCAAAAAGGCTGTATCAGTTTGCATTCCCACCAGACATGTTTCCTTTTCTCCACATCCATGCCAACATTTAAAGTTTTGGGATTTTGTGATGTGGGCTAATCTTACTGGAGTTAGATGATATCTCAAAGTGGTTGGTAAATTCTACCAGTAATACTGCTATGATTTCCAGCAGTAGCATTTACTGAGTATATGCCAGACACTATGCCAAGGATCTCTCTCTCTCTGTCTTTTTTTTCTTTTGAAACAGAGTCTCATTCTGTTGCCCAGGCTAGAGAGCCATGGCGCCATAGCTCACAGTAACCTCAAACTCTTAAGTTCAAATTATCCTTCTGCTTCAACTTCTCCAGTAGTTGGGACTACAGGCACCTGCCACAATGCCTGGTTAGTTTTTCTATTTTAGTAGAGACAGGGTCTCGCTTTTGCTTGGGCTGGTCTCCAACTGCTGAACTCAGGGCATCCACCTGCGTTGGCCTCCCAGAATGCTGGGATTATAGGTGTAAGCCACCACAGCTGGCCGCACATGGTAAATCATGCTCAGTGTATACCAGGAACTATTCTAGATGCTTTACTTATTTCTCACGGCAGCCGTAAGAAAGAGGTATAATTGTTACTCCCACGAATAAGGAAACTGAGGATCAGAGAGGCTAAGTAACTTGCCTGTGCTCACAGTTAAATATGTGGCAGAGCATGAAGTCAGAACAGGCTTCCCTGAAAAATGGAGAAACACCATGTTAATGGAAAAGAATACTTAAGAAAAAAATCAGGTCTCTCTGAGTTTAAATCTGGTAGTATGTGGTGCATTTGTGTGTTCACAATTACCAAGATGCATTTAAAAACTTTCTGTATGATTTCTACCTCTGCTAATGCTATCTGTGATAATAAACTGTCTCAATAGCATGTGTCATTTTTGTTAAAAGATAATCTTATCCTGGAGTTTTGCTCCACTTAAAAGTATCTTTTATGTGTAGACTTTTTTTCTTTTCTTTTCTTTTTTCTTCTTTTATTTTCTAATTTCATGGAACTGATTTGAAGGTAAGCTACAAAAATGACTCCAAGACTGGGTTGTAGTCCACTGTTATAGTCTACTATGGGGCTTTTTAATTTTTTTTGAGACAGAGTCTCACTTTGTTGCCCCTAGTAGAGTGCCCTGTCATCATCACAGCAACCTGTAACTCTTGGGCTCAGGTGATTCTCTTGCTTCGGCCTCCTGAGTAGCTGGGACTACAGGCACCTGCCACAATGCCTGGCTATTTTTAGAGATGGGGGGTCTTGCTCTAGCTCAGGCTGGTCTTGAACTTGTGAGCTCAGGTGAGCCGCCCACCTCAGTCTCCCAAAGTGCTGGGATTACAGGTGTGAGCCACCACACCCGGCCTGGAGCTGTCTTTTAAAACCTCCTATGAGTCTGTTTTGAAAATAATTCAAAAAATACTCATTGGGGTGAGTACTTCACATTTTTTAAATTAAATCATAACTTTGTACATTGATGCATTTATGGGATTCAGTGTACTGCTTTGATATACGATGTGAAATGCTTACATTGAACTAAGTAACACATCCATCACAATTATACTTATTTCTTAATAGTTTTGAAATGTACCATTGTATCATGCACATTAGGTGAGGTCCCCCAGATACCCTCCCTCCTCTCCTATCTCCCCTCCCCTTCCCTCTATCTTCTCTTCCCTTCTACTTTCTGGACTATAGTCATGTTTTGCCATTCGTATGAGTGTGTAGGTGATTATATATTGATTTCATAGTAGTATTGTGTACATTGGATACTTTTTTTCCCATTCTCAGGATACTTTACTAAGAAGAATATGTTCTTTTTTTTTTTTTGAGATGGAGCCTCAAGCTATCCCCCTGGGTAGAGTGCCATGGCATCACAGCTCATAGCAACCTCCAACTCCTGGGTTCAAGCGAGTCTCCTGTCTCTGCCTCCCAAGTAGCTGGGACCACAGGCACCTGCCACAACGCCCGGCCATTTTTTGGTTGCAGCCATCATTGTTGTTTGGCGGGCCCAGGCTGGGGATTCGAACCCGCCACCTTAGGTGTACGTGGCTGGCACCTTAGCCGATTGAGCCACAGGCGCCAAGCCAAGAAGAATATGTTCTAGCTCCATCCAGGTAAACATAAAAGTTAAGAAGGCTCCATCCTTTTTTATGGCTGCATAGTATTACATAGTGTACACATACTACCATTTGTTCATCCATTCATGGATCGAGGGGCACTTGGGCTGTTTCCATGTCTTGGCTATTATGAATTGGGCTGCAGTAAACATTCTGGTGCAAATGTCTTTGTTGTAAAATAATTTTTGATCATCTGGGATATACCTAGTAGAGGAATTGCAGGATTGAATGGTAGGTCTACTTTTAGTTCCTTGAGTGTTCTCCAAACCTCTTTCCAAAAAAAGGAAAGCTTGCATTCCCATCAGCAGAGTAGAAGTGTTCCCTTCTCTCCTCAACCACCTGTAGTTGTGGAATTTTGTGATGTGGGCTAATCTTACTGGAGTTAGATGATATCTCAAAGTGGTTTTGATTTGCATTTCTCTGATGATTAAGGATGATGAGTATTTTTTTTTCATGTGTTTGTAGGCCATGTGCCTTTCTTCATCAGAGAAGTTTCTGTTCAAGTCTCTTGCCCACATAGAAATGGGGTTATTTATTCTTTTCTTATTGATTAGTTTGAGTCTCTGTAGATTCTAGTTATCAGGCCTTTGTCAGAAGGATAACCTGAAAAAATCTTCTCCTATTCTGATGGTTGTCTGTTTGCTTTACTTACTGTGCTCTTGGCTGTACAAAGCTTTTTAGTTTGATCATATCCCAGTTATGTATTTTTGGTGTTGCTTCAATTACCTGGGGGGTGGGGGTCCTCCTTGTAAAATATTCTCCTAGGCCAATTTCTTCAAGTGTTTTCCCTGCACTCTCTTCTAGCATTTTTATAGTTTCATGTCTTAAGTTTAAATCTTTTATACAGTGAGAATCAATTTTTGTTAATGGTGAAAGCTGGGGGTCCAGTTTCAATCTTCTACAGATTGCCAGCAAGTTCACCCAGCACCATCTTATAAATAGGGATTCTTTCTCCCACTGAATATTTTTGATAGGCTTGTCAGAGATCGAATAACGATTAGTAGCTGGGTTCAACTCTTGGTTCTCTATTCTGTTCTGTAAATGTACCTCCCTGTTTTTGTGCCAGGACCATGCTATTTTGATCACTATAGATTTATAGTATAAGCTGAAGTCTGGTAATGTGATTCCTCCTGATTTGTTCTTATTTCTGAGTAATGTATTGCTATTTGAGTTTTTTTTCTGATTTCATATAAAACAAAGTATTATTTTTCAAGTTCTTTAAAGTATGACAATGGTGCTTTAATAGGGATTGCATTAAATCCATAGATAGCTTTGGGTAGTATGGACATTTTAACAATGCTGATAATTCTCAGCCATGAGCATGGTATGTTTTTCCATTTTTAAACATCTTCAGCTATTTATTTTCTCAGAGTTTCATAGTTCTCTTTTTAGAGATCTTTCACGTCCATTGTTAGGTAAATTCTCTGATAGTTCATCTTCCTTGACACTACTGTAAAAGGAATTTTCAGCTTTACTATTGTTGGCATATATGAAAGCTACTGATTTGTAAGTATTGATTTTATATCCTGAGATGCTGCTGTATTCCTTGATCACTTCTAAGAGTTTTGAAGTTGAGTCCCTGGGATTTTCCAGGTATAGGATCATGTCATCAGTAAAGAGTGAGAGTTCGATCTCCTCTGACCATATTTGGATACCCTTAATCACCTTCTCTTGCCTGGTTGAGATGGCTAAGACTTCCATTACTATGTTGAATATCAGTGGAGACAGTGGGCATCCTTGCCTCATTCCTGATCTGAGTGGAAATGTTTTCAATTTTACACCATTCAATATGATATTGACTGTGGGTTTGTTGTAGATAGGCTCTATCAGTTTAAGAAATGTCCCTTCTATGCCTATTTTCTTAAGTGTTCTGATCATGAAAGTATGCTGTATATTATCAAAGGCTTTTTCTGCATCAGCTGAGAGAATCATATGGTCTTTGTTTTTTATTTTATTGATGTGATGTATTATATTTATAGATTTGCATATGTTGAACCAACCCTGTAACCCTGGAATAAAACCAACTTATCATAGTGTATAATTTTTTTTTTTTAAGACACAGTCTCAAGCTGTCACCCGGGGTAGAGTGCCATGGCATCACAGTTCACAGCAACCTCCAACTCCTGGGCTCAAGCAATTCTCTTGCTTTTGCCTCCCAAGTAGCCAGACTACAGGTACCCACCACAATGCCTGGCAACATTTTCTTACTTGCAGACGTCATTGTTTGGCAGACCCGGGCTGGATTTGAATCTGCCAGCTCAGGTGTATGTGGCTGCCACCTTAGCCACTTGAGCCACAGATACCAAGCCCATGATGTATAACTTTTTTGGTGATTTGTTGAATTCTGTTTGCTAAGATCCTATTGAATAATTTTTGCATTGATATTCATTAATAATTTTGGTCTATAATTTTCTTTCTTTGTTGGATCATTTCCTGGTTTGAGGATCAGGGTGATATTTGCTTCATAGAATGTGTTGGGAAATATTCCTTCTTTTTGTATACTAGTTCCTCTTGAAAGGTTTGTTAGAATTTGGATGTGAAGCCATCTGGCCCTGGACTTTTCCTTTTTGGGAGATGTCATATTGTTGATGCTATTTCAGTGATTGATATAGGTCTATTCAAGATTTCTAATTCTTTCTGGTTGAGTCTAGGAAGGTGGCGAGCTCCCAGGTATTGGTCCATTTCCTTCAGATTTTCATATTTCTGGGAATAGAGATTTTTGTAGTAATCATTGAGGATTTTTTTTTTAAATTTCTGAGGTGTCTGTTGTTATTTCTCCTTTATTGTTTCTGATAGAATATAGAGATTTTACTTTTCTATTTCTAGTTAGGCTGGCCAAAGGTTTATCAATTTTATTAATCTTTTCAAAAAATCAACTTTTTGTTTCATTGATCTTCTGAATGATTCTTTTGTTTTTAATTTCATTTAATTCTGCCCTAATTTTGGTTATTTTTTTTCTTCTGCTGGGTTTGGGGTTGGAATGTTCTTCCTTTTCCAGTTGCTTGAGATGATCCATTAAGTTGTTGGCTTCCTCTCTTTCTGTTTTCTTGATGAAGGCTTCCAATGCTATAAATTTCCCTTTTAGGACTGCCTTTGAAGTATCCCACAGGTTTTGATAGTTAGTATCTTCATCATCATTTTATTCCAAAAATTTGTTGATTTCCTTCTTAATCTTGTCTTTGGCCCAGCTATCATTCAGCCTAAGATAATTTAGTTTCCATGACTTTGTTTGAGTATGAAGATTCTTCTTGCTCTTGAGTTCAACTTTCAACTTTCATGGTGTTCCAAAAACATACAAGGAATAATTTCTATTCTTTTAAATTTGCTGAGGTTAGACTTGTGTCCTATTATGTGATCTATTTTGGAGGATGACCTATGGGCTGATGAGAAAAATGTATTTTCAGGTTTTTAGGGTGAAATGTTCTGTAGAGGTCTGTAAAGTCCATTGGTTCTAGGGTCAGGTTTAAATCTAATATTTCTTCATTTAGTTTCTTCTTGGAGGATCTGCCCAAAACTGGCAAAGGGGTGTTAAAATCTCCAGCTATTATAGTGCAAGAAGATATCAAGTTGTTCATATTCATTAGGGTCTGCTTTATGATTTGAGGAGCAGTCTGGTAGCATGCATAAATGTTAATTATTGATATCTCTTCATGTTGGGTGTTTCCCTTGACAAATATGTGGTGACTATACTTATCTTTCTTTATCTTTGTTGGTTTAAAGCAATTGTATCTGCAACTAAAACTGCAACCCCTTCTTTTTTCTAGTTTCTATTTGCCTGTATTATAGAAGTCCATCCCTTCACCCCGAGTCTATTTTTTATCCCTTAAGGTAAGATGAGATCTTGCATACAGAAGATATCCAGTCTAAGTTTATGTATCTAGTCAGCCAACCTGTGCCTCTTTAGAGAGCAATTCAAACCATTCACATTAATTGAGAGAATTGATAAGCTTGGTTGTGTTTTGGGTGTCATGATTTTCAGAAGTCCGGTAGACATTTTTATTCCTTTCATTACTGTGGAGTTGGGTTTTGTTCAAAAATTTCTGGGTGAGTTTACTTTGGAGGTAGAGCATTGTGCTGGTCATTGTAAAGGATGGGTCTGAGAATATGCTGGAAAGCTGGTTTAATTATGGCAAATTTCTTTAACATGTCTATGTCATTAAAGTATTTGATTTCTTTATCACAAATAAAATTCAGTTTAGCTGGATACAGGATCCTGGGCTGGAAGGTTTTTGTTTTTGGAGATTAAAGGTTGATGACCATCCTCTTCTGGCTTGAAACGTTTCAGCTGGGAGATCTGCCATTATTCTGATATTTCTCCCTTTGTAGGTGATGCTTTTCTTACATTTGGCTGCTTGCAGAATTTTCTCCTTCATGTTAACTTTGGCAAAGTTTAACCACAATGTGTCTACGAGATGCTTTATTTGGATTGAGTCTTGCTGGGGTTCTGAAACTGTCAACTATCTGAAGTTCTATATCTCTTAGAAATGCTTGGGAAATTCTACTCCAAGATGTCTTGGAGTAGAGCATCTATACCTTTAGGACCATCCTCTTCTCCTTTGGGAATTCCTATAAGATGAATGTTTGATCTTTTGGAGTGGTCCCACAAACTCTCTCAGGGAATGATCAGTTTTTGCTCTCCATTTGTCTGCCTCTTTGAGTGTTTGGGAATTTTTTGTCTTCAGTGTCAGAGATCCTTTCTTCTGCCTGGTCAACTCTATTACTAAGGGATTCTACTGTATTTCAGAGCTTCTCAACTAACTTTTTCATTTCCTTGAGCTCTGCTATCTCTTTCTCATTATGTCAATATCGTTGGATATGAACATGGTCTTTGAATTCATTAATTTCTTGAGACAACTTTAGAACTACTCTTTGGGTTTAAATTTCTAACTTTTCTTCCATCCTATTCATCTTATTTGCCATCCATGTTTTATATTCTATTTCTGACATCTCAGCCATTTGTTTATGCATGGCATCTTCAGTTGTATCTCCTTTGTCACTTCTTGGGGGGGTTGATCTACTCTGGTTATTCATGTTGCCAGAGTTCTTCTGTTGGGTCCACACCATGTTTATTTTTCACCATTTGGTTATTAGAACGGTAGGGTGAGATTGAATTGGGGTTCCCAGGTAGTAGAGATGGCTCTTTACCAAAGTGCTGGGCTTTGTAATTGTGGCTTAACTCCTGCACCCTTACAAAGGCCCCGTTCAGAATTTTGGCCGGAGACTCTAAGGACCTACTTAATGAGATTGTGCAAGCTAGCTCTGTTTTGATATCAGCCAACCTCTACCCTATCCTAAGAAGCCATAGTATTAGGTTTAAATCTCAGCTGTGAAGAGATACAAATACCTGTGGTGCTCAGCCCCCACCCTTTAGTTCTTTTCCACTACAGAACTTCAAAGGTCAACCTCAGAATTTCCCAGTGGACAGCCCCAGACATGAGCTCCAATTAAATCGTTTCAGGCAGTGCAGACCCTGCCCAACAGAGAGGGATTCAAGGGTCTCCAACAGCACAATTGGAGCCAGGGATTCACACCCCCACCTACCCAACTCAACTCCCAACTTTTGGTTTCATGGAGTCCAATTCTGTTCAGTTTGTCCACTTCTCTGCTCACAGGCCCAGTTAGAGCCAGGGGCCATGCCCCTGCCCACTGGTCTCAGCCCCCACACAGTTAGCCTCTGCTTGCCAGACCAGTTGGAGTCAGGGGACCACACCCCTGCCTGCCAGTCTCAGTCCACTGCCTGGCAAGCTTCTGATCACAGGCTCTGTTAGAGTCAGGACACTGCATCCCGCCTGTAGGTCTTAGTCCTCACCAGGTAAGCCTCTGCTTACTGGCCCTGCTAGAGACAGAGGACCACGCCCTTGCCCTCGGGTCTTGGTTCACACCTAGCAAGCCACTGCTTGAGGGTTCTGTTGGAGTCAAGGGAACACACCCTTGACCTCAGATCTCAGTCCACACTTGGTAAACTTCTGCTCGCAGGCCCAACATGGGCTATGGACAAGCCCAGCCTGCTGAACTCAGTCCACACGGGGCAACCACTCTCCTGCTGTGTGTGTTGTCAGAGCTGGGGGTTCGGCATCCCATCCCACCAGACACAGTCCGAACCAACTGTCAATAACCACCACTGGCAGGGCATAGTCATAACCAGGGGACTGCTCCTCCTCCTGCAGAGTGTCTCTTTCTTCCCCATTAGTCACAGGTTCCGTCCTGATGGTTGATGGTCCATACTATGCCCAGATCTCTCAGGAAAAGACCAAACACTCTGCACGCTGAAGGGGGCAGAACTTCAGATTACCATGGGAGGGGGAAAGGGTGGACTGGGAGTTTGGACTTGTGGGGAAAAAAATGTGTTCACTTTTATGCCTGACGGGGTGATGTCTAGGTTTGTAAGTGGGACCTCCCTGGAGGAAGAGACCTGGTGTTTAGCTCATCTCTCCAATGAGGTAAAACAAGAGGTCTTTTGTTCCCTGCTTGCTCGTAGTAGCCTGCCATGGGCCTCCTGCTTGGGGGAGGGGTCTCCCATCCTCTAGTCGGTAGTCTTTGTACCTGTAATTTGTTTTGTTTTTTTCTTTTGAGACACAGCCTCAAGCTGTCACCCTGGGTAGAGTGCTGTGGCATCACAGCTCACAGCAACCTTCAACTCCTAGGCTCAAGTGATTCTCCTGCCTCTGCCTCCCAAGTAGCTGGGACTACAGGCACCTGCTACAACACCTGGCTATTTTTTGGTTGCAGCCGGCATTGTTGTTTGGTGGGCCTGGGCTGGATCTGAACCTGCCAACTCGGGTGTATGTGGCTGGTACCTTAGCTGCTTGAGTCATAGGTGCCAAGCCAGTAATTTGTTTTCTTGAATGCTCTTCCTTGGAGTTACAATTTGCCAAACTTCTTTCTTGGCTCAGCTCCCCACCTTTGGCTTCATAGAGTCCAATTCCATCCAGTTTTTCTCCCTCTGGTCAAGAGCCTCTGCTGAGGGTTGCTACCAGTTTGTCATCTTCCCAGAATTCCAGCACTTCATATTTTATTTGTTCATGTCTCTTTAACAGCAGACAAAGACACTAGAACTATTTCCTTAAATTGTTCTCATCAACTGCTACTTTACTGTAGAAATGTCTTTAGCTAAATTTGATTTTGGAGAGATCTTAGAGCTTAATGTTTATGGGGGAATTTTCAAAGGATTTTTATTTTTTATTATTTTCTTAGTTTTGTATTTGATTTTAGTGTTCAGAGGGATGCAGTAAATGAGGCCTTCAAGAACAGTGTTATATCTGCAGATCGGTCAAAACATATTATGTACTGTGTAAATGCATAACCATTTTCTTGGATCTCATTCCCCTACTAAGGAGATGCTCAAAGGGCTAGCTGATAGTTCATTTTCCCTCTAACTCATGCATTAGCCTGTAATTGTAATATGATGTCATTTGTCATTTGTCACTTGCAGTGGAGTTAGCAATTTACAACACAGGCCTTTCTGGATGACGACTGGAACCAGACATACATTACAGCTTTCACCAGGCTCCTGAACTGAGAAAGGTGCCAAAATCGAGAGCCTACCAGGTAGACATCTAACCACGTCACACACAGGACTCTCGTGGAGCCTCTGATGGAATGCAGAAGCCATGAGGGCCCTTTTGCGGTTCAAAGCAGGGTTCCTAACCTGGGGTCCACAGGCTGCTAACACATCTGTGCTTAGACTTGAAGGAGTCCATGAACCTGACTGGGAAAAAAAAATCTCTCATATTTATTTTCATAATCTTTACCTTAAATTTAGTATTTTTTCCATTGGATATGGAGGCCATGAACCACAATAGAATTAATGTTATCTGTGATTCTGTCTCTAATGGAAATCACAAATATTTTCTTTTCACATTACAATTGCTATTGATGTCTTAAAAACTCATTCTCCTCTTTATTTTAAGATCATGGTAATTATTAGATCTACTGTGACATCTTGACATTAGTGCCTTAATAAAGAGGCATGTATGTTATAATATTGTAAATTCAAAAAATATTTTGGTAATTGTTTTTCAATATAATTGGTTTGCAATCTCATATGTCTTATCTTTTTTTTTTTTTTTAAAAAAAAACTCCCCAAGTGGATAAAGTGGATAATCATGTGTTTTATCTTCTAGATTTAAAAACATTTTTTATCATCCAGGGTCTATTCCTATAAGAAACAAATAAAAAAAAAATAAAGACATTTTTCTGAAAGGGGTCCCACCAGACTGCCAAAAGAATGCATGGCACAAAGTAGGTTAAGAACCCCTAAGAAGTTACTAGTAAGGGATGGAGATTGAGGAATTCTTGTTCAAGGTAAACTCTCCATGTGATTAGCCAGAGATAAGAAGAGCCTCATTTGTCCCTCCTGCTCTCAGCAAGGATGAGTAATCCCCAGTTTAGATCTATCCTCAGATAGATCTGAATCAGAAATCTTAGAACATAAAGAACCAGCCATCCGACAGTCAGGGATGTGAGCATATACCAGGGGCCAGTGGCCACCGGTGCTTCTGTCCACAATGTGTCCGGTATGTGCCGACCTGACTGTGGTGTCTCTGCAGACCATGCTACGTAATACCCATGTGATTTCTTCACAAGGTCATCTATATTGCTAAGAACTTCTGGACCCAGTTTTAGGGAAATACATAGTATAGAAAACATACAGACACAATTTAAGTCTTTATTTATTAAAATGTATACAGGAGAATGTAGCTTTTATGCTTTCACATTTATTATGGATCTAACAGTATACTCAGAGGTTGGCTGTGACTCAAGACTGCTATTATCTTTAGCTAATTACTGCATTCTCTGATTACTCATTGGTGAAAGCATTTATTTTAAAAAGCATAACCTTAAAATAGAAATAATTTGCAAAAATTACGTGTATCAGTCGGGAGTAAGATCTACTGCATATGATTGGAAACTCCAAATGACAGTAGCTTAAACAAGATACTTATTTCCTCTCATTAAAAAAAAAAAAAGAGTCTGGAGGTAAGAAATACAGGAGCACCTCAGTATTTCTGTAATGCTGCTGCCCAGGCTCCCCCTTTCTGTGACTCCTATCTAGTCTCTCAGTTGCCTCGTGGTTGTTTGGCTGATTTTGCTCCTGCCATCACATCTGCATTCTAAATAGCAGGAAGGAGGAAATCAAGAAGGATAAAAGAGTTCTTCTCCCAGCTAAGTGAGCTTCTTTTTAGCAGACTTCTCCGTAGGTTCCACTCAGTGCTTCCACAGAAGTTGACCAGAGCTCAGTGGCTCCACTAGGGTTACAGGAGAACGAGAAATGTAATCTCATAACTAGGTATATTGTCGCCTCCAGCAAAACCAGAGTTCTGTTTCTAAAGAAGAAAACAGAATGGATATTGGGTGACAACTTACAGTCCCCACGACAGTACATATCGGTACTTCTAATTAAGCATACGCATGAGCAGAGGAGCACTCAAGAAAGAGCCCTGGACTCGCAGGTAGGCGGCCTCAGTGCTAGTCCTGCCCCTGCCTTTCATCCAGTGTACCACGAGCAAATTATTTAGCTTCTTTGAAGTTTTGTCCTTTCGTTTTCAATATGATGTGATAATTCTTTTCCTTTCTGTTTTTTGATTGTTGTGACCTGTCACTAAAGCAATGTATGTGAATTCACCTTTAAAATTATAAAAGCATTGCATAAATGCCAAATACTTTTGTTTCCTGAGGATATAAGGTAGCTGTAATCAGAGATTGTTACGTTGATCTCCTGGTAAACAGGTCACACAGAAAAACCCTAAGCTAAGAAACAATTCTCATTTCTATATTGACTTATCAACTTCTGATAATGCATTTTCTGAGTTTAGATGGAAATTAAACTATTGTGTTACTAGATCATTGAATGATGCCAGCTGTATGTATTCTGTGATGTGGGTAAACAAAGAAATCTTAACTATGGTATCATGTATGATAGCCAATGTCTTAAATGGAAGCCTCAGTCACTGCTGAGAGGACAGAATCAACTCTAGCTGGAGCCCAAAGAGATGCTTTTCAGGATTTAAAATGGCATACGGAATCACTGGGGACAGGGAGCCAAGGGAACAGCCCCTAGGCTGAGCTCCCATAGGTAACATCCAGCAGCCTCACAGAATTGCATGTGGCTCCTGCTATGATCGAGAAGCCACCTATGAAATCAGGAGTCCTGCTCCAGGTCTCGGCTCCAGATCCAGCCTGACGCACACCAGCAAAATGGTGCCCCTGTCTCACCCACCTCACTCAATTACATTGTAAAGAAGATATTATGTTATGTTATGCACATAACATGACACATGATTGCATCTGATTGATGAGACCTTGGTCAACCCAGAATCCTGGTGTCAAGAGAGTATAAGAAATACAGCTTTTGTCTTTATAACTTCTGCTAGAATTGTGTTGGAATAGATGAGGTATTCATCAATCCACAGCATACCACAATGTACTTCATTTCATTTCTTCAGTAACAGAGTCTCACTGTCACTCTGGGTACTGTCATGGCATCATCACAGTTCACAGGAACCTCGGACTCTTGGGCTCAGGCAATCCTTCTGCCTCAGCCTCCCAAGTGGCTGACTTGCCACTACCATCCTGAGTGGTGGTGCCCGCCACAATGCCCAACTATTTTTAGTCGAGATGGGGTCTCCGTCTAGCTCAGGCTGGTCTTGAACTCCTGACCTCAAGCACTCCACCCACCTCTGCCTCCCAGAGTGCTGGGATTATAGGTGTGAGCCACTGCATGTGGCCCAGGATGTATTTGAAGTGTATCTGAATGGAAAGTGCTATTTGAAGTCCAAAAACACTGGCATAGCAGAGGAGATCAATTCAACTTAAATTTGTATTGACGAGGAGTCAGAAAATAAAGGAAACTCCCGGTGTGCACGTCTGCAGCTGCTGCTCTTCAGTAACACACTGGCCCAGGCATACAGATGTTTCACTAGGAATATTATTTTCTCATCTATATAAATTTGTTTGCTTTCATTGATTGGGACCAGAATAATTTATTCACTTTAATGTGTTTACACATCATGACAAAACCACAATAATTAAAGTTCAACATGTGCATAGAGATGAGCTAATGAAATTTTATTGACTAGGAAAGTTCCCAATATTCATCTTTTTGCTTGAACAGCTTAGCTAATAAAACATAGGGCATTCAAAAATAACAACAGATTAGGGTCATAGAAAAATAACCAGAGCACTTGATGATTTAAAAAATACTGTAAAAAATAAAATGTATTCATTACAGTAAGAAGAAAGTTTCATTTTTGCATATCAGACCAATTTCTGAATAGCTCAGACTTCCAATCTGATGATGTAGAATTTCACTGACTTCTCACTGATCAGTGTACTGGAAAGTAAGCCAATATGGTCAGTGTTCAGAAGTTTTCCATAAACTGCTTGGGCAGGGCTTACGTAGGAGGGAGCAGAAGAGGCACCACTGGAGGGAAATGCAGCAGGGAGAATATCCCTTTTTCTAAAACCTGGTTTGCCAGCCTGGCGGCATGGTGGCTCACACTTGTAATCCCAGCACCCTGGGAGGCCAAGGTAGGTGGATTCCTTGAGCTCAGGAGTTTGAGACCAGCCCGAGAAACAGTGAGACCCTGTCTCTACTAAAAATAAAAACTGAGGCAAGAGCATCTCTTAAGCTCAAGAGTTTGAGTTTGCTGTGAGCTATGATGTCAGGGCATTCTATCAAGGACAAAAAGTAAGACTCTGTCTTAAAAATCAAACAAACAAACAAACCTGGTTTGTTTTTCCCTAGGAGAATTGTTCTCAAACTTTTTGGCCTCAGGATTCTTTAAACTGTTAAAAATAATTATGGTCCGCAAACAGCTTTTGTTTATATAGATTATATGTACCTATTTATCAATATTTATCATATTCAAAATTAAAACAGATGCTTAAAGTGATTTAAAATAACAATAATATACCTATTACATGTTAATATAAAGTTGGTTACAATCTGAATCAATATCAATGAATTTTTTTGTATTCCGTTACACCAAAAGAAGTTGATTTTTTTTTTTTTTTGAGACAGTGTCAGTCTGTTGCCCAGGCAAGAGTACCATGGCATCAGTCTAGCTCACAGCAACCTCAAACTCCTGGGTTCAAGTGACACTTCTGCCTCAGCTTCCCAAGTAGCAGGAACTACAGGCATGCCAGGCTAATTTGTCTAATTTTTCTATTTTTAGAAGAGATGGGGTCTTGCTCTTACTCAGGCAGGTCTCAAATTCCTGAGCTCAAGCAATTCTCCTACCTTGGCCTCCTAGAGTGCTAGGATTACAGGTGTGAGCCACCATGTTCTGTCTAATTGATCAATCTTATACTTTGAACTAATCCTTTACAAGCTTTAATTGTGTAGCACTGCTCATTGGTCATCGGGAAAATATTTTAGTTTTTAACCTTATCAAAATAGTTTATTGATTTATGGAAATATCCCAGAGATTGGCACAGTGTATTATACAATACTAAAAAAAAAATCACATTTGTTAATGTTGCCATTGACGTCACTGGAAAAGTCTTACGTATCAGGAAGTTGTTAAGCTTAATGTTGTGGATATAAATTCTCCACAATTCCAATTTTCCCTCGAACCTTGTCATTGGCAACTAATATCATTTGTTGCTTTTCTTGAAGTGATAGGCTTACTTTGTTCACTTTCTGAAAAAGCGTTTGCCAAGTACCTAAGTCTGACTCATCAGACCATTGTTCTTTTAAACAAAAACTAGTGTCCATGGAAAGAGTGGTTAGTTCAGCTTGTAATTAAAACAATTGCACAATTGCATTTTCTGGAGACACCAATTGTACTTTGGCATAAAGAACTCCTTCGTCCCTGTGTGGGGCTCATGCCTATGATCCTAGTACTTTATAAGGCCACGTGGGAGGATCACTTGAGGCCAGGGATTTGAGACTAGCCTGGGCAACATAGTGAGACTCTGTCTGTTCAAAAAATTAAAAAAGTTAGCTGGGAATGGTGGTATGTGCCTATAGTCCTAGGTACCTGGGATGCTGAGACAGGCGGATTGCTGAGCCCCAGAGCTTGAGGTTGCAGTGAGCTGTGTTGCACCACTGCACTTTCATCCTGGGCAACAGAGCAAGATTCTGTCCCCTCCTGCAAAAGAAACAAAAACTTCCTATTTCATCGTACAAAATACGGCATAGCCATAAAGTTTGTGTGCAATTTAAAATACAGTGCAATTTAAAATTGTACACAAACTTTATGGCCACCCCGTATATCTCAGAGTTCGAGGTGTAAAAAATAAAATCTCTTTACTGCTTTATCAAGGACATTTCTTAAGTGAAAACAGCATTTTTTTTTTCTATGTATTCCTGGTGGTGACAACTTACTAATGCATTAAAGCTACTTCCTTGGTTTGCTAAGATGCCAGTTTGGTCTGTCATTAGTGCAAATATCTATAGGGCAAAAAAGATGATGAAAATTTTCAAAGACAAATTTTAAAGAGATAACATTTGCAAAGACAATAATTGATTTTGTCATGGAAATAAATTTGCTCTCATAGACTCCCGAGGTTCTGCTGCAGTTGGGTTTGAATTGATGGTCCTAGGCAGGTCCCATTTTGGCCCGTGGCAATTTGGCTGTGCAGTGAGGAAGGGGACATGTGGTTCGCAGTGAGGAAGCCACTATCTTGTGCTCGCTCCACTCCATGAAATACTGAAGGAATCGTAGGAATTAGTTGCATGTCAATATCAGCCACATGTCGCTACCTGAGGAACAATACTCCAAACCAAACTCATTAGCTGAAAGAAACCCTTAATTTTGTTAGTGCTGCTGAAGTCCTCTTCTTGGCCACCTTGTGCTGTCACACAGTTTCTAGGCCACCTACTCATGCTCCTGGCTTGGTGTCCATCATTTTGGACACAGTCCCCTCCTGTTCTGTGCCACCCCCACCCTGTTCCTCTGAGTGCTGAGCCCGCATTTCCAACGTTTCCCTGGCATTTTCCTGGGGGCACCTTATGGGCACCTCAAATCCAAAGGATCCCCTTGTCCATTCCCTCTCAGGTGCCAAAGCTGGAAACTTGGAAGTGAATTCTAGACCCTCCCCCTTATCTCTAACCCAAGACTCCCTGGTTCCCAGGTCTTGCTGCCTTTCTTTGCTATCTTGACTCATCCTGCTGTCCTGCCACTCCATGTTTTATTTCTAAATTACTTCTCCCTTGACAATGCCACTCCACTTTGAACTTCTGGGTAAATAACTGCCCCTAGTGTCCTCACTGGCTTCTTCGCTTTGGAGTTGCCCTACTTAAATCCCCTTCTTACAGATCCTGGTGTTTCTTTTTCCCAAAGTCAAAAATGACTATATGACTTTTTTGCTAAAAATTCTTAGCTGGCTCCTTCGGGATCAAAGAAAAACTCCTGGGCACGACATACAGGGTCCTTCAGCACCCAGCCCCATCTCTTTCCAGCCTATTCTCCATCAAGCCCTGTTCCCCCAGCCATCAAATTCTACTCACAATTCCTTCAAGGAACCCTATTCTTTCTCGCCTGGGTTTCTCTCTGCATCGAAATCCTTTCATTTTCATTCCTAGTTATAGCACTCCTGTTCTTCAGTATTTAACTTAAGTACTCAGCAAACACACCCCAACCCGTCCATCTGTGTCCTCCAATGTATTCCCACAACCTCCCTCTCTAGTGTGGAACTGTCACACTGTGTGCTCATCATAAGTTTGCTTTGTGGTCCCCAGGGCACGTGACCTCTTAATACAGTCTGTTGGGTAATATCGTCTCTCTCTCCAGTGCCTATCATGGTGTTGGACACCTAGAGAAATTAAAAAGAAATAGAACTAATTAAATTGGGTAAAATAATTTTTAAAAAAGGAATAATAATTTCTAAGTCTTTACATTTCAGAGGAGAGGTACCAGTAGAATTCTACATCAGCATCATTAAAGATTTATGGTAGGCTTGGCGCCTGTAGTACAGTGGTTACAGCAACCGGCCACATACAACAAGCCTGGCAGGTTCAAACCCAGTCTGGTCCAGCTAAACAACAATGATAACTGCAACAATAACAACAATATAGCCGGGCATTGTGGTGGGTGCCTGTAGTCCCAGCTACTTGGGAGGCAGAGGCAAGAGAATTGCTTAAGCCCAAGAGTTTGAGGTTGCTGTGAGCTGTGACACCACAACACTCTACCCAGGACAACATACTGAGACTCTATCTCAAAAAAAAAAAATGGTAGAATGATACTACATTTTTATACAATACAATTTCACAGTTCTTTTCTGTATTTGATTGGGTTTCAGTTGGTTTCATCTACCTGCCTCCTTTGTGGAAGCAGAATCATAAAATGGATGGGAAAGGGTTCTTGAGTTAGGATGGGGTCAGTAAGAAAATCTCTTATCTTTGCATAAATGTTCTGCTTTTCTACGGGCCTGGTCAAAGTGCCCCTGTGCTGTGGCTCCCAGTGAGTCGAGGCCGGCTGGGTAGGGTGGGGTGTGGCCTGGGCAAATCTGGCCAGTGCACTGAATTCTAAGAGAGGGGTCTAGGAGGGTGGACTTCCTTCTTTCCTCTGCATATCTGGAAAGGCCTTTGATCACACAAGCCAAGTGATCAAGCCATCCCCTAGTAGGGACAGGCTGTAGGATGATTTTCATCCTAGATTTTCTCAGTCATGGCTGAACATAGATGTTAAGAGGCAGAATCAAGGGTTCCACCACGAATTGGTTGATGTTGCTGGAGGTATACATTTTAAGAAAGCTTCCTGGAGACTCATGAAATTTCTAAAGTTCTGAGAAAGTTCTAAAGTTCTGAGAAAGAGTATCATTAGAAGGATCGCACAGTCTTGTTTTTTCCTGTGAATTTTTAGAAACACAGAGACTATTTTTTGAATGTGAAAGCTTCACTGCGTCACAGCCCAGTGGTTAGAATCTACTCTAGCAGGTTAGAGTTCTCCATCACAGACTCCTGCTGGCAACGAAAGGCCTCTAATACCAGGTACTGGAGAATCTGGTTTTGACAAACAATGTTTCTCAGTTGTCACTGGGAGGGCCTCGTTGTGTTGACTTTGGAAATCTCTTGATATTTCAGAAGGCTTCTTATCACTTTTCTCTGACCTATTTTTCTTCCTTTTTTTTTTCTGTTTTAATCTTTCTCAGGTTGGTAACTCCTTTCCTCACAATTGTGTCATAAGATGACTAAAATGTTTTGCTTTCACCTTTCTTTAGCTGAATATTTTACTGGAGGCTAGTTTTTCTTCTCCCACAGTAAATACTTATTTTATTTCCAGGCTTTTTGATACAAAGCTTCTCTCATTTTTAAGGATAATCAAATTTATTCTTTAATCTTGTGGCTTTCTACATAATACTCTGCTCATATCCTTCTAAAGTCTCCTGTAGTTATATGTGTATGTGTGTTCTTTCACTTCTTTTATTAGAGAATCTCTAATGAATCTTCATCCTATCAAATGTGTTTCCTACGGTGGTTTTGTGGTTGGTATGATCACTAAATGCAGAACCATGTCTTGCCTGGTAATACCTCTCCTAAATCATGTCCGGATAACATTTTTTTTTGTAATATTACCCTAATTTTTCTCTACCTTAACCCCTAAAGGTAGATCCTCATCCCTCAACACATTTTGTTTTCTGTATTTATCTCAGTTTTTATATTTCTGTATTTTGTGTGTTTTACATAACTATTTGAAACAGTGTGATCTCAGAATGTCAAACAACATCATGAGAAGACAATGCATAGAACTAGAGCCTTCTTGCATTTTTCGCTTCACTGTTTTTTTTTTTTTTTCTTTTGAGACGGAGCCTCAAGCTATCCCCCTGGGTAGAGTGCCATGGCATCACAGCTCATAGCAACCTCCAACTCCTGGGCTCAAGCGAGTCTCCTGCCTCCGCCTCCCAAGTAGCTGGGACCACA
>CAUYQV010145056.1:0-44234 GCA_963574575.1 Galagoides demidoff | reverse complement strand
GAGCCCAGGAGTTGGAGGTTGCTATGAGCTGTGATGCCATGGCACTCTACCCAGGGGGATAGCTTGAGGCTCCATCTCAAAAAAAAAAAAAAAAAGAAGCTATTCACCAATGCCAGCACCTAGTCCACCTTCAAAGCAATTTTGAAATGTCATCCTACAAAAGCCTGACAATTAAATCCACAAACTTGCCACTGTGCACTTACATTGGCAGCACTGCATGAACAACTCAGTCAGGCTTCATAACCTTGGTGTATCAGTGTCTCACAGCTGTGTTCATGTCAATGCGTGGTGGTGTCTTGCAGAGTGGTGTTCATTATTGCCATCGCATGTTTTTGTGTACCTTACTACAACAGTTCTGATGGTCATTCCAGAAAAAGAATTCCAAAATTGCTTTGAAGAGTAGACTAGCCCCTGGCATCAGTGCATGGCTTCCCAAGGGGTGCACTTTGAAGTTCCATAGTGATATTCAGCAAGAAGGCATGTAGCACTTTTTCTAGGATGAGTCCACAGACTTAACTATCACACCTCATATTTCTTTTCCTGCACGTGAAAAAAGAGTATCTCTACTCTGTTCTCTACACTCTCTAGGGGCTTGAAGGGACATCTCTATTTTCAAGGAGACCTGATGTTTGGGAATGAAGGTTTAGTTTAAAAGAATGTTAAGCAAGCCCACTGACCATATCTAAGACATATTTTACAGCACAGTTTTATAATAATAAAGGTGATGTTTTCATTTCCAACTGTCTAACTCTTGTCTCTGTTTCTCAGTTGGTTCTGAAATTGAATGAAAAAGATGGTGACATTCGCTGGGTCCACTCAATCCCAATAATGAGTATTTTGCAAATGGCACCTTGAGACAGAACTAAAGTCTACTTATGTACTATACTTTCTCATCTGACTGTATGAAATTGCCCAACAGCTAGTGTCAGTGGCAGTGGCTAGCAAGACATTGCAGTCCACACGAAGTGTAAGAGTTCCCACCTGCCAAGTTAGAATAAACAAATGACCCAATTTACTGAATGCCCCTCATGCATACAAGGGGTGCTATCAGTCTCTACCTACCTGTGTTGCAGCCCCCACAGGGAACTGTGTACATCATTATACTATGAATCCAAGCTCTAATGGTTATACAGACATGCTCTGATGATGGCTCCCTTTGGTCATATTTATTCTGTACTTATTGTTATTTGAGGCAATAAAAATAATAATTACACATTACCAGCAAATTTACAAATTCCTGGCAAGGTGGTCAGCATGTGATCAAATTACTGTTTTTTGGGGTTTTATTTAAATTATGTCTGCAGTACCAGCAGTTGTTCATGATATGCAAACTCAAGAGATAGAATAAAACATTAATAGAAAAAAGCTAAAGCATAAATGGAAGATTAAGTTAATGCTTATGTGTCAGACATTTAGAAATCAGACTACTTATCTCGTTCTTCCAGAGCACCCCAGGACTCAGTAAAAGTACTTCAGAATACCAGATGATATGGAGTGATCTAGAAAACCAGGTGAACATAAACAAGAAAAATACAATGCTGTTCTATAGCAGCTTTCAATAAGTGGTCCTTTATCCATCACTGCTACTCTTCACATTTAAGATTTTATAAGAAAAATACAATGGGGAGAAGGGATGGAGGCTGGTTCAAACCCCACCAGAGCCTGCTAAAACAACAATGGCAACTACAACAAAAAAGATAGCTAGGTGTGTGGTGGGCGCCTGTAGTCCCAGCTATTTGGGAGGCTGAGGCAAGAGAATCATTTAAGCCCAAGAGTTTGAGGTTGCTGTGAGCTGTGATGCCACAGCACTCTACCCAGGGTGACAGCTTGAGACTCTGTCTCCAAAAAAAAAAAAAAAAAGAAAAGAAAATTCTTCACAAAGTGTACCCTGTACCAAAAAGCACTTTTGGTCTCTCTAGAAGACAATATTTAATCCAGCAAGTTCCTACTTTTTATAAGGACGATGAAATTGGGAAGACTTTCACTGAAGCCCTGTCTCACCAAACTTTTGCTCACTCACAACGAGAACGTGCATAGGTAATGAGGATTCTTTGAGCCAAGGGAAAGGAGAGAAGAGACAGAAAAAAGCTGAATTTCAAGAGCTACAAATTATTTAAAATGACTTTACCTCCTGAGGGAGGAGGGAACGTTGAACTTCAGGAGGCAGACGTGGTCAGCAAATTCCCTTCCAGATTAACGCGAGTCCTCCTAGCCATCTGCACACCCCTTGTGGCTATCTAACCCCCCCCATAGCTACCCTGCTCCAGAGTTCTTAGTAATCATCTCTGCACAGAACCCAGGAGGACATAAAACTGCCAGGCAGCAGCGTGATTTACATGGTGACCTGAAGATGAAAGCAGCTTTTGCATTTATATTGGGGAAAGCCCATTAACTGAATAATTTACATTTTCCTCTCAAATCTCCCTCTAGTATGAATATTTCCAAGTTGTTGTCAATGTCCAGTCTTCAGAAGAACATTAACTTCCATCATCACCACCATAATCGTCAATCTACATTGTAATGTGAAAATTACAGGAAGTCAAATTTGCCATGGCCACGTGCACGGACTTTATTCTAGCCTTGACTGTCATCAACCTACTGAATGGAGAATGCAAATTACTCAAAAGTGGTCCCGTGAAGTGGCTGGAGGCCCGTCCTGGGAAGCCATCATCCTAGAACCATCTACCAAGATAGTAAGGGGAAGGCACACATTTACTTTGACAGATATTCCCAAATGTCAGTCATTCACATAATACCTTCATAATTAATTTTGCCACATCCCTGTACCACCTGGAATTTTAGTCACTTTCATGGTTTTTAATTAAAATTTACTTTACATCCACTTTTTGCTTAATCTGAATCTCATTGACAAAATCAATGAAATTAAATGTCTGATAATGCCTATTTTTTTTATAATATGCACATATTCTAATACATGTTTATATTTTTTATTTTTTGCTGTTTTTTTTTTTTTTTTGGGCCGGGGCTGGGTTTGAACCTGTCACCTCCAGCATATGGGGCTGGTGCCCTACTCCTTTGAGCCACAGGTGCCACCCTAGATAATGTATTTTTATAATAAAATAATAGCTCAAGTACCACCAAAAAATATTCTCATACCTAATTTCTTAGTTTTGATTATCACACTACAGTTAAGCAAGATGACAATTAGGAGAAGCTGAGCGAAAGGAATGTGGGAATTCTCTGCAGTATTTTTGCAATTTTTCTATAAGCCTAACTTTGCTTAAAATAATGTTACCATTTTGGGGGCAGTGCTGACATTGAACAAGCTTCAGCAGGTAAACACACACAATGTCATTCCTTAGCCTTTATGTTTAGTGGGAACCTTATCAAATCCCTGTAGTTGTTCCCTGGAAACAGTTATTACCTGCTGGCACAGGCTCTACCATGTGTTGATGGTGTGGTGAGAAGTTCTGGGATCTCCACGCCAGAGTACTGGACTAAATTGGAAAAGTCCTAAAGCTGAGACCAAAACAGGTTGTGATGAGGAGCTGGGATAGAGCACAACAGTTTCAAGTTCTCTCTGAGCTGTCTGCCACACCAGATAACAGACCCCATTAGAGCAGCAGTCTCCAACCTTTTTAGCAGCATGGGTGAGTTTTATAGAAGATAATCTTTTCCATGCACAGGGGGTTGGGAGATTGGAGGAGGGATCTGACAGGAGGCAGAGCTCAGGTGGGTAATGATGCAAGCCATTGGGATAAGAACCAGTTTTATGGAAGAGAATTTTTCCACAGACCAGAGGTGGGAGAACCCAGCAGGAGGCAGAGCACAGGCAGTGATACCCATGATGGACAGAGTGGCTGTAAATACAGACGAAGCTTCTCACTTGTTCACAGCTCTCCTCCTGCAATGCAGTCCAGTTCCTGACAGGCCATAGACCAGTACCAGTCCACTGTCCAGGGTCTGGAGAAGGCAGGTTTAGAGGTAATCTGGTCTATTCTGGAGGTACCACAGTTTCCAAATGCTTGAGAACGTTATTAGTGATCTCTCACTAAAGATCAGGAATCTGTGTAGGGTACCATGAGATTACAGCCTCTTCCCATGAAGAAGCTTTAGACTGAAAAAGAATTTCCCATAGCATCCTAGTTGGTGGCAAATGAATTGCAGATATGCACAGACATTTACTCCATACCCTCAGGGTAACTATCCAGATAAGGCATAAGCCATGGCCCCTAAAACCCATCACCTCCAACCACGAGACCATGTCCCCTAAAATCCATCACCTCCAACCAGAACTAGACACAATAACGCTGGGAACACACAGAGATATCACCACTTTGGGGATGTCTTGTCATGAAAATGTTTGAGAAGTACTGACCTGGGAATTTTCAGGGTTTCTTAAATCATTAAGCCTCTGTATCTCCTAGTATCTGAGGCTTAGGACTGTCTAGCTCAGGATCAAGTTTAAGAAACTCAGATGACTCACTAGATTCCTTTAACTTGCAACCCTGGAGAAACCAACTTTCAGCTCTGTTCCTCTCGTGATACATGAAGGTAAAAATGCCTTGGATTTGGAGTCTTAAAGCAGCTCAAACCCTTCCAAATGTCTGTAGGACAACCACCCTCTCCTTTAATATCAAGGTCTAGGGAAACACACCAAAGTAACTTCAAATGTCATAGTCTCTCACTCAGTCTCCCCTGTGACTTTCAAGTAACCAAACAGCGTGCCTTCCAGGCTCCCTGTATGTACAAAATCCAGAAGACCGTGACACAAGAAAAGCACTTCTTCTGGCTTCACTGCCCAACCTGTGCTCTGCCTCCTGTGACTTCACCACCTTTCTTTCTTGACACGGAAATTTCCCATATGGCTGAAAGGGGTAGTAGAGGTTACTGCATGTGTACCAAGATCTACCCCTATAGAAACCACACAATACTCAGCACTATTCTATAACCAAAACAGACCTAGGAGTAGAATAAGGAGAGTAGGAATGTTCATTCATTCATTCATTAATCATTTTGCTCCTTCATTGAGCACCGAGTGTCGGACACACACAGGCGCTAGGCTCACAAACTAAGGTGTTACTCTGCTGTAAGGTGGAGAAGTAAGCCAAGCACTGCAACATTCACATGGAAGACAATGAATTCTCCCTGGAAGCAGTCTAGTCCCAGGTGAGGCACCATGTGTGTTAGGTCAGCAATTCTCAGACTTCTTGGTTTCAGCAACCATTTTCAGTCCTAAAAATTAGTGAGAACCACAAAGAACATTTGTCTACCACATTTGAAGACAGAAATGTTTAGGGGTTTCTTATTCTTTTCTTTTTTTTTTTTTTTTTTTTTTAAGATAAGGTCTCACTCTATCATCCAGGCTAGAGTGCCAGGGCATCATCACAGCTCACTGCAACCTCAAAGTCTCAGGCTCAAGTGATGGTCCCACCTCAGCTTCCCACGTAACTGACACTACAAACACAGGGTGGCTGTAGTTTTTTATTTTTTTATATAGACAGAATCTCACACTTGCTCATACTAGTCTCAAACTCTTGACCTCAAGAAATCTTCCTCCATGGCCCCCCAAAGTACTAGGATTACAGGCATGAGCCACCATGCCCAGCCATGAGAAATATTTCACATATACACAAACATATTTTATAACCACAACAAGAAACCCCACTACATGTTAACATAACACGTATATTTTGTGAAAAATAACTATAATTTCCCAAAACAATTAAAAAATAGTGAGAATAACAGTACCTTTATTTTTGCTAATCTTTTAAAATAAATACTGGGGGGTAGGCACAGTGGCTCACGCCGGTAATCCTAGCATTCTGGGAGGCCGAAGTGGATAGACTGCCTGAGCTCAGAGGTTTGAGATCAGCCTGAGCTAGAGTGAGACCCCCATCTCTAAAAAAATAAAAAATAAAAAAATATATAACCGAGCATTGTGGTAGGGGCCTGTAGTCCCAGCTATCCAGGAGGCTGAGGCAAGAGAATCACTTGAGCCCAAGAATTTGAGATAGCTGTGAGCTGTAACACTACAGCACTATACCAAGGATGACAAAGTAAGATTCCGTCTCAAAAAAAAAAAAAGTAAAATAAATACTGGCTTAATAGAAGACAGATTCTCATCTCTACTTCTTCAATGAATGCACTACATCATGTTATTTTGGTTGAAATACATGAAGGAAGTCCTAAAGCAGTTCTTAGTAATAAAAACAAAGCCAGGGGCATCAGCATACCCGACTGTAGGCTGTACTACAAGGCCATAGTGGTCAAAACAGCATGGTACTGGCACAAAAATAGAGACAAAGACATTTGGTACCAAATAGGAAAACAGAAAATGAAACTAACATCATACAGCCACGTAATCTTTCACAAACAAGAACATACACAGTGGGAAAGAATCTCTATTCAATAAATGGTGCTGACAGAACTGGATATCCACATATAGAAGACTGAAACTGGACCTGCACCTTTCTCCACTCACAAAAATTGATTCAAGATGGATAAAAGACCTAAATTTAAGGCATGAAATGATAAAAATCCTCAAAGAAAGCATAGGAAAAATACTGGAAGATATCAACCTGGGGAAAGACATTATGAAGAAGACTTCCGTGGCAATTACAACAACAACAGAAATAAACAAATGGGACTTAATTCAACTGAAAAGCTTCTGTACATCTAGGGAGACAACAACCAAAGCAAATAGACAACCTACACAATGGGTAAGGATATTTGCATATTTTGAATCAGGCAAAAGCTTGATAACCAGGATCTATAAAGAACTCAAATTAATCCACATGAAAAAAAGCCAACAATCCATATATCAATGGGCAAGAGACATGAATAGAACCTTCTCTTAAGAAGATAGACGAATGGCTAGCAAACATATGAAAAAATGCTCATCATCCCTAATTATTGGAGAAATGAAAATCAAAACCAGCCTGAGATATCATCTGACCCCAGCAAGAATGGTCCACATCACAAAATCTCAAAACTGCAGATGCTGGCATGGATGTGGAGAGAAGGGAACACTTTTACATTGCTGGTGGGACTAAAAACTAATACAACTTTTTTGGAAGGAAGTATGGAGAACCCTCAAAGAACTCAAGCTAGACCTCCCATTTGATCCTATAATCCCATTACTGGGCATCTACCCAGAAGGAAAAAAAAAAAAATCCTTTTACTACAAGGACACTTGCACTAGACTATTTATCGCAGCTCAATTTCCAGTTGCCAAAATATGAAAACAACCTAAATGCCCACCAACCCATGAATGGATTAACAAGCTATGGTATATGTATACCCGGGAATATTATTCAGCCATTAAAAAAGATGGAGACTTTACTTCCTTTGTATTAACCAGGATGGAATTGGAACATATTTTTCTTAGTAAAACATCACAAGAATGGAGAAGCGTGAATCCTATGTACTCAATTTTGATATGAGGACTATTAAGGACCTAGGACACGGTGGGGGGGTGGGGGAAGAGAAGAAAGGCACAATTGTAAGAGCGACTTTACCCAACAAATACAATCAGTGTAACCTGGTTTCTTGTACCCTCAATGAATCCCCAACAATAAAAAAAAAAAGTAAAATTAATACTGGCTTAACAGAAGACATAGATTCTCATCTCTACTTCTTCAGTGAATACACAATATCATGTTATATGTTATTTTGGTTGAAATACATGAATAAAGTCTTGCCTCACAGATTTGAAGTTAGGAAAGACAGGAGTATTTTTTTTTATTATGGGTTAATATGAGGGTACATACGATTAGGTTACCTTGTATGGGTTTGTAAGACAAAGTTCAAGTTGCAGTTGAGTCTCCTAGGTAGTGTTTCATATACCCCTACATTTACTAGATAGGTGGGATCTAATAGAACCCCCAGACCCCCATTTGCAAATCTGTGTTTTTCTCTCCTGTAGGCCTATATTTGTTGGTCTACTATTTTGAGATTAGTAGTTGAGTACATAAGATGCATGATTTATCATTCTTGAGATACTTTCCTTAAGAGAATCTTCTCCAAATTCACCCAGGTAAATATAAAAGATGCAAAGTCTCCATCTTTTTATGGCTGAATAGTATTTTATGGTATACATATACTACAGTCTATTAATCCACTCATGGGTTGGTGGGCACTTGGGTTGTTTCCATATCTTTGTGATTGTGAACTGAGCTGCTATAAACATCTGACTGAAAATGTCTTATAGTAAAATGATTTTTTTCTTCTGATAGATACCTAGTAATGGATTGTAGGGCCAAATGGGAAGTCAACTTTTAGTTCTCTGAGGATTCTCCATACTTCTTTCCAAAAGGGCTATACTAGTTTGCAATTTCACCAACAGTGCATGAGTAGACCCCTCTTTCCAGACCCCCACCAGCATCTGTAGCTTTGGGACCTTTAGAGATGGGCTATTTTCAGTGGTGTTTGGTGATATCTTAAGATGGTTTTGATTTGCATTGCTCTGATGATTATAAGTGATGAACATTTTTTCATGTGTTTTTTGGCCATACAGACAATTGTAGATAATTTTTTGTTACTACACTAAAACTCAATAAGCATTAATTCATTCAAAGTGACTGGCAATGTAGAAACAGAGCCATACATTAAATATTTTATATGCTCTTTATATATGACCATGTTGAAATTTCAATGTATTTTTTATACATGTACCATATTGAAACATCACACATTGGTCACTTAGAAAATATTAACTCATAGAGTTATACAGATCTTGTAAATGTAAGCGCACTTTATCAGACAATTTCAAAAACTCTCACTTGTTAATAGCATTACTGGTTTCATCAGAAAAGTCTTCAAGTGTCAGAAAACTATTGAGGTCACCATGACACAAATTTTTATAATATTTTAATTTTTCTCTTGAAAGCTTGAATTTTATCATTCAAGCAACTGTCAGTTGTTTTTTAAGTTCACTTTGTTCATGTTCAAGAAAATTTCAGCCAAATATGTGAGACTGGATAACTATAATTTACATGTCAGTTGTTCTTTCAAGTAAAAAATTGTTACAAGACAAAAACAGATAGTTCAGCTTGCAACTCAAACAATGACACTTGAGCTTGCAGCAGAAAGGCTCTCTGTGGACCTCCCATTTTGTTACTCAGAATATTAACAAGAGCTCAATTTTTAATAAATCAATAATTTTTCTTCTGCTGCTTCATTTGGGATATTCCTAAATGATACTAGATTTTTTAAAATTTGTGAGTGGTGAAAAGCACAATGGCTACATTTATAGCTTAGTGTCACTCCATTAACTCCTGGGGAAGCACTAACAGTGGAAATATCGACTCAGTGAAAAGGACAACTGATATTTTGATAGTATAACATGACAAAACTAGTTTTCCCTTTAGAGATATCCTGGAAGGGGTCTTACAGGCCCCTAGGGAAGTCTGTGAAACACTTAGGAAACCACTGGGGCTTCTCAGGAGTTAGTCTGTTGAAGTTCAATGTAACCAAGCTTAGTGTTCTCTACAAATGTACTCCATGTCTAACAAGGACTCCACCAGAAGGTGCAGAGGCTGGAAAATGAAGAAGCTGTCTCCCTTTAGGGAACTTACAGTCTCAAGGGCTCAGCAAACAGGGAAGAAAATCACTTTAGAATTAGAGTATTACCAGGGAAGTGCGCATGGAGTGCTTTGAGAGAACAGAAGAAGCACAAAGAACCCTCACAAGTTTCCTAGAATGTGGATGTACCTGAGATGTATAAACCAGAACGAAGGGAATCAGAGTAGAAAATAAAAGAGCCGATAATAGCTCACTATTCTGAAATATGAAGTGGAAGAGAGTTACTGAAGTGACTGTGAGGTTGTCTCCTCACCTTATCTCTTGCCATGTGGGCTAAGAGAGTAACCTTAGCCCCAGGAATGGGCCTTGATTAGCCCAAGCTAACCAATTTTTGCATTCTTGACAAAGAGATTGGTCCAAGGATGGGCAGGCCTAAGTCAATTTGCACTAAAAAGGACCAAGGAGTAGCTTTCAGGGGCTTTTGTTGGGGGAAAGCAGCCTGCCCGCCTTCTTAAGAGAGATCTTTCTGAAGCAATCCTGACTCTATCTCTCAACATTTTCCCACATGGATGTGATGCCTGGCACTACAGCAGTTACAAGTTTGAGGAGGAGGCCCACACAGAGGTCAAAGCCATGATGCCCGCAGAGACACACAGCTGGAGCCCTGACCAAAGGTAGCTCAATACCTTCACCAACCCAAGCCCATGAACCCTCTTTTTATCTATATCACCCTGAATTGAATTTCTTTTACTTGCAATGCAAAGTTCCAAACTAGCATGAGCCTAATCTGGGGTGGTGCTAGAGAGATAGGGGCCAAATCATGGAGTATCTTTCATGACTTGCTAGGAATTCTGGGCAGGTTCTAGGAGTCAAAACCAAAATATTGGAAGGTGGGAAATAATTAGCCTTTGAAGATGTCACCAAATGATTTTGTTTTTATGCCCTGATCACACTGGCTTTTTTTTTTTTTTCAGTTTTACAAGCTTCCTTCCTATCTATAAAGATCATGCATTGCCCAAGAAGAGGAGGAGACCACATTAAGGAGGGTCAGCAGTGAAGGCCACTGGAGTGAGGACAAAAGAGGTTCCTTGCCTTTACATCAGGAGTCGATGGTGACTTTGGTGCATTGAAGCATGACTGCCATTGTGAAGGCAGAGACTTCAGGACACCTGCTGAGAGAGTACACAGGTTAGTGGACAGTTTCCTTTAATTTTTTAGATGACAGCGAACAGAGTATATTTATAGGTTTGAAGGGTCTGATCTAGGAAAAAGAGGGGCAGAAAAAAAGGTAATCTCTAGAGAGGAATGATAGCTACAATAAGGTCCTACATCACTCTGTAAGGTCCTACAGTAGAAGAGACCAAGTTCTTGGTTCTGTGAAGGCAGGATTCTGTCTGTTTTATTTCTCATGACCTTCTGAGAGCCCAGTATCATGACTAATTTTTAACAGCTGCTCACAAATTTTGGAAAAACGGAGATGAGAAGGTAAGAATGAATGGCCAAGGGGGTCTACAAGTTTAGAGGTTGAAGAGGTACAGAAATTGGAGGTAATTTATGCCTGATAACCTCAATTTTTTAGGTAAAGTATAAGGCCAGGCCTTATGCTAAGTATAAAAGTATGGGAATTAAGTTGAGAGCTTTACTACCTTACTAGAGGTTTGAAATAGACACTTAGGGAAATGAGTGGAAAGGATGGCCAAGGTCAGTAAGAAATTAATAAGCAATTTTCAGTACCAAACTGAGATTAAAACCCAGATAATTATAGTATCTCAAATCTACACATATAGGAGAATTTATACACAAACATCAGCGTTCAATCTGGTAGTAAAGACAAAGCACGCAGATCTCAGGAACTAATTCACATCTGGGATTTGATCAGTAGATGCTGTGTAATGACAAGAAGCAATGGAATAGAGGATTTTCATAAAAAGATAGTTCAGGGAAAGGAAGAGATGCCACAGCATTCTAATAGACATGGAGAAAATAAAAGGGTTAATGAAGTGGTGAATTTCCAAGGACATAGTTCAGACAGTGTGAAAGACAGGGCATGAGATAGCTGGAAAGAGGAATCTGTGTTATGAGGAAGGGCCATACCTTTTGAGGTTGGAGAACTTTTAAGGATGAGAGGTGGGTGGTCATGGGAGAGTAAAATGGAGTTTTGAAGGTAGACGTGCAGAAGTTAAGGAACTATAATGTAGAAAGTTGAGTGTGTTTTGTACTTCAGGGAGCAGCAAACCATAGCCTATGAGCCACTTGCTTAATTTGCTAAATACAATGTTAACAGTACACGGCTGCATCCATTTATTAATATTGTCCATGGCTGCTTTCTGCCAGAAGGATGGATATACTGAGTAGTTACCACAGAGACCATATGAACTAACAACCCTAAGACGTTCACTATCTTGCCCTGTAAGAAAAAAACTTGATGCTCCCAGTCTACAGGGTTAGTGGAATATTCTTGTGCAAAGGCAGTGAGAACACCAGAGGGGCAGTGCTGAGCACATGGGCGAGTGGCCTGGGGCAATCAGGAGAGGAAGAAGATAAGAGAGCTGAAGATGTGTACTTCCAAAAGGGAGGTCTTTCCGAAAAGAGGGTAAAATTGCTTGGGCCTAGAGAATGATTCCTAACTTTTTGGATCATTAGGGCAGAGACTGCAATTCCCACCCCCCAAAATCAACTACCTCTAGAATTTAAGTTGATCACATGGCCAACCGGTTAAGACTGTGTTTTCCAACTTCCTTTGTTGGGATGTGAGGCATGTAACAACGTTCTCACCCACAGCCACGGCATGCCTGTAAAGGGATGTGAGCAGCTTTTGCTTTACTTCCTTAAACAAAAGTTACCCTGAATGTCCACCCTGCCCTTTTCTTTGAGCCAAAACATACACACTGGTAACTCTGTTTTAGTGTGCAGAAGAGCCTAACGGCCTGGGGGAGGGCAGAGGAAAAAAGGCGAGAGCATCCTGGGTCTCTGAACAACTGCAGGAGGTGGAGTGTCCTGCCAAACGGAGCCGCTCACCCCAGAACTGTCACCTGAAGGAGAGTAAGCTTTTTTCTTTACGTCGCTTTTTAAGACTTCTTTGCTCCAGAACCTTAACCTCTATCTTACTTACGGTGCCCATCTAAAAATCAGATTTACGCGTTGTGCCTTCTTTTAGGAAACTGCCCTTACACATACATTTTATACTTATTGGAATTTGGACCCTATATATTGTCCTGAAGCGAAGAACACCTGTTAAGAAGTGGCAGGGGAGAGAAAAAGGAAGGGCCCACCCTTCCTCTGCATTTGGGAAATGCTCTGAGAAAGTGTGCAGAAGGAGCTTTTCAAAAATTAGCCATTCTCCGGCACTGCTCCCTTTTAGGTTATGTCTTTGATGGGTGCTAGACTGAAAGAACCATCCAAAGAATAGCAAGAAAAAAAGGAGAGGAAATACAGAAAAGATAATAAGGTCAAGGCACGAGAAGAGACAATTGTTAGGTAGGTAGTTACGAAGTCTGGCTTTCCTAGGGAACAAAGGGCAGGTGCCTGGACTCTGCCCTACCTTAATTCTGCCCGACCTTGATCCTGCCAAATAATTGCCCAGATCTGGGGAAGAAGAGTGGGCCCTACCCATCTACAAGTCAGAACTTAGTGTGCCAGCTGCAAAAGATGCAGAGGTCTCCCTACCCACAGGCCAAATAGCAAAGGTACGATAGGGCCGGGAAGGTGACCTAGAACAACCTTGATGCTAATTCATGTCATTAGCCTAAATCTACAGTGCAGTTCACCCCCAGTGGGCTTTCAGAGATGCTCATGGGAGGTCCGCAGGAAGGTACAACTTAGGACAAATGACTCCCAAGTTTCCATGAAGGTGGTTCCATGGTGACGGTTTTGTCTGAACCACAAGGAGGGCCCAATCTAGAAAGTACAAAACA
Organism: Galagoides demidoff; assembly: GCA_963574575.1. Taxonomy (NCBI): domain Eukaryota; kingdom Metazoa; phylum Chordata; class Mammalia; order Primates; family Galagidae; genus Galagoides; species Galagoides demidoff. The sequence continues at coordinate 30,834 of CAUYQV010145056.1, read as the reverse complement.
GGAACTATGACCATAACCAATGCCCTTTTTGTCCCAACAAGGGCCCTTTTGTCGTCTGTGGAAACATATCTTGCTTGCTCTGTAAACCTATATCCTACTCTTGTTCTATAGACTGTTTCTCTTCCTCAGTCAACTTTGTTTCGTGCTTGCCTTGATTTGGGTAAGTCTGGTCATTCTTTCATTCTTTGGCCAAGAGCAAGCCAAAAGCTGAGAATAAGATTGCTGAACACAACACAGTGAAGAAAACGAGTAAGGAAATAAGAAAATTTTTTTTGTATTTTTTTTTTTTTTTGGCAGTTTTTGGCCAGGGCTGAGTTTGAACCCACCACCTCTGGTATATGGGGCCAGCGCCCTACTCCTTTGAGCCACAGGCACCACCCAGAAAATAAGAAAATTTTCATTTTCAGAATTCATGCTTAAGGAAAGGTAGATGTCCAGCAGAGAACAGAAAAATCTGAAGCCACTGGGTACAACTGTACAAACTGCAGATACCAAACACATAATGCCTACATTACACAGCATGGCAGATGCACTGTTTCCTCAGTATATGGAAGTACAAAAGTCACCTAGAAACCGAAAAGAGTGAAATAATTTCACTGCGCACTACTATGGTTTATGTGCTTAGCTTCATGTCCCCTTGACTAAAGGCAGTTCATTTACCCTTTTACCCAGTCTCAGTCTTTATAATCTGTACTTTCTCATCCTTAGGCTAGAGGTGATAACTTCTCCCCAAAACCCAGAACCCCCATGGTTGTTACCAGACTAAGTCTCAGTATCCTTTGTATATGAACTTAGACCATTTTCTCTGGAAAGAATTCCCTACTATTCTATTTGACTTAGATGTTCATTATTTCACTAACTAACCATTTCTTAATTCAGTCAATACAATCACCACACTATATAGTACAGTGGTGAAGATTATAGGCTCTACAGATCATTTCAATACTATTTAAATTGTTCTAGAGGAGGCCGGGTGCCTGTAGCACAGTGGTTGTGGCGACAGCCACATACACCGTGGGTGGCGGGTTTGAACCCGACCCAGGCAAGCATGAAGCAAAGTTGATTCATGGTGTGAGCCACATATACCCAGGCTGACAGGTTCAAACCCAGCCTGCACCAGCTAAACAACAATGACAACTGCAACCAAAAAATAGCTGGTGTTGTGGCAGGCACCTATAGTCCCAGCTACTTGGGAGGCTGAGGCAAGAGAGTCGTGTAAGCCCAAGACTTGGCGGTTGCTGTGAGTTATGACACCAAAGCACTCTACCAAGGGCAATATAGTGAGATTCTTTCTCAAAAAAAAAAAAAAATTGTTCTAGAGAGAATAAGAATACTAAACAACTATTTTATGATGTAAATATAAAATCAATACTAAATTCTGGCAAAAATTATACACTCAAAAAAGAAAACCTCACTTAGTAACAGTGATCCAATGTGACCTTAATTAAATATTACCAAACAGAATACACAAGCATATTAAAATGGCACTGAGACATCTGAGTAACTAACTATGTGGGCAGCTGCTATGGTTTGAATGCTTGCACCTTTCAAACCTCATATGGAAATGTGATCCCCAGTGTTGGAGTTGGTGCCTAATGGTAGGTATTTGGGACAGGGGGTAGATCCTTTATGTGGGGCTTGGTGCCATCCTTGTGACCAGCTCTTGCTCTCTGAGCTCCTGAGAGTAGGTTGTTAAAAAGAGCTTAGACCCCCCGCCTCCTTCTCTTGCTTCCTTTCTCACCACATAATTGATCTCTGCACACTCTGTCTCCCCTTCCTCTTCCACCTCTCCAGGGTGAATAGAAGCACCTTGAAGCCCTCACCAAGTGCAAATACCCAATCCTGAACTTTCCAGCCAAGAGAATTGTGAGCCAAATAAACTTTTCATTCCTTTTTAATTATTCAGCCTCAGGTATTCCTTTATAGCAGCACACAATGGCCTAAGAGGACTACAGCTAAAGTTAGTACTTCACATAGCACATCTGGATATGGTTGTATATAATACAATACCAGAATAAATTAAAAATACATAAATATTTAAATGCCAAGAATAAAAGCATTACAGTATTAGAAAAAGAACTGGTGAATCCTTTTATAATCATAAAGGGAGAATAAGTATAAAAGTTAAAGTATAAAGACTTAAAGTATAAAAGTTAAAAAGAAAATAATTAATATCTTCCATTATATACAATGTAAAAGTTTCCAGAAAACCAACCAACAAAAAAACAAGCAAACAAAACACAGGCAAAGTCACGAGACATACAACCCTCTGATAAAACATCTATTTGTAATTCATATTACAATCAAATGGGTGACCTCCCTAGTATTTAATGTGCCCCCAAAAGTATAGACTAGAAAAACAATGAGATATCACTTTATACTTAGTGGACTGACAAATATTAGAACACTGTCTAATGCCAGAGTTGATGGGATTATGAGCATATAGGAATCCTCAAATACTGCTGATTAGACTACAGATCGGTCCAGCTATCGTCAGCACAATTTGGCAGTATTTAGTCAAATTAAGTTCACACACACCAGAGATTCTGTTCTTGCTATAAATCCCAGATAAATTTTCACAAAAGTCCTTGGGGAAATATGCACAAAGAAGATAATCGCAGCATTATTTATAGTGATGGAGAACAGGAGGCAACCTGGATACCCATCCCTGAAAGGACGGGTAAGATGTAGTAGGTGACCATCGGGGTGCTTCGCAGCAGTCAGAATCAATGAGCTAGACCTCTGTTGTCCAATAAATCTTTCTGCAATGATGGAAATGTTCTATTCATGCACTGTTCAATATGGTAGCCACTAGCCACATGGGGTTATTTAAAAGTAAACTAATTAAAATTTAAAGACAAAAATTTAGTTCCTTGCTTACACTAGCTACATTTCGAGTTCTCAAGAGCTATCCATATGGCTAGGAACGATCATATTAAAGGAGGCATGTATAGAATATTACCATTATCCCAAAAAGCCCCATTGGACAGTGCAGGGCTATATTTACATAATGGCATGAGTGGGTTTTAAAAATATAGTGTACTGAATAAAAAAAGAATCAGGATGATATGACAGCACATTACTATTTACTTAATTTAAAAATATATGGGGTGGGCATGGTGGCTCATGTCTGTAATCCTAGCACTCTGGGAGGTCAAAGTGGGTGGATTGCTTCAGTTCAGGAGTTTGAGACCAGCCTGAACAAGAGCAAGACCCAATCTCTACTAAAAACAGAAAAACTAGCCAGTGTTGTGGTGGGTTCCTGTGGTACCAGCTACTCAGGAGGCTGAGGCACAGGGATCTCTTGAGCCAGGAGTATGATGTTGCTGTGAGCTCTGACATCACAGTATTGTAGTCTGGGGCAAAAGAGTAAGACTCTGTCTCAATAAATAAATAAAAATATATAAACACAAAACAGCTATTCACATATTGCAGGAACACATACCAAGAAAAAAAAAAGATCAACACTGGTTGGGCGGCACCTGTGGCTCAAAGCAGTAGGGTGCCGGCCCCATATACTGGAGGTGGCAGGTTCAAACTTGGTCCCGGCCAAAAATTGCAAAAAAAAAAAAAGATCAACACTGGGAAAATTAAAATGTTTGCCTATGAGGAAGCTAAGTAGGAATTGGAAGTAAGAATAAAAGAAAAATAATGAATAAGCAAATAAATAAACCAAAAAAGAAAGGGGGCTTTCATAGACCTATGATAACATATTCTGTGAACTGATCATTAAGTCAAATCTCTGCATGAGATACAAAAAAAAAGGAAGGACACAAAACCCCGAATGCTAAGGTTTATAGTACTTTTATTCATAATTGGCAAAAACTAGATACAACCAAGATGCCCTTCAATAGATAAAAGAATGAACAAACTATGGTACCTCCATGCAGTGAAATATTATTCAACGATAAAAAGAAATGAACTATCAAGCCATGAAAAGATAGAGATGAATCATAACTGCAAAATGCTAAGGGAAAGAAAAAAAGTCTACATCCTTTATGATTCCAATTATATGATATTCTAGAATAAACAAAACTATAGTGATAATAAAAGATCGGTATGTGCCAAAGGTTGGAAGGAAGGAAGAAAGGATTGACTAGGTGAGGGGCAGGAGATTTCGTAGGATAGTCAAATTATTCTGTGTGATGCTATAACTGTGGATATATTCAAATGTACATTTTTCAAACCTCATATAACTTCCAAGAGCAAAGGTCCAACCTTAATGTGTGCAAATTAAAAGAAAAAAAATTATTTAGGAGGTTGAGTGATTCCAGGATTAATGAAGGATGTGACAAAACACCAATATATCCTAAGTGTATGAACAACCTCACTAAAGGGGGTGAGGAGACAAAAATGCTGTTTAAGGAACTTTAGAAATGACTACAATATATGACTAAAGGCAAAAAAATAAAAGGAAAAACAACAAAAAAAAAGAATTGTACAGAAAACCTACACTCTAATCGATAAAATTGTTCCCTACAGTGGTATGGGTAAATAACTCCAATACCAAAGTAAATGCATAGTGAAACTGAAATTTTTATTTTATTATTTTATTTATTTTTTTTTTTTTTTGCAGTTTTTGACTGGGCAGGGTTTGAACCCACCACCTCCAGGATATGGGACCAGCACCCTACTCCTTTGAGCTATAGGTGCCGCCCAAAACTAAAATTTTTAATAAATAAGTGGCAGGTGGAAGAGCTAGGTTTTTCAGTGTTAGGGTGGGATGAGCAAAGTGAAGAAGCTAGATGATCCATGGATTCAATAATGGATTGGTAATAATAGCTAATGTTAATTAGGCAGTATAATTATACGTGTATAATGGATTAGAGCTGGGGCATCAGTATGAACTCATGCTTAGTTTAATATAGATACAGATAATTACATATAGAAACATTTTTAGATGTGCATGTATATATAAATTAGTATAGACACATATTTCCTTGCTCTGTCAGCTAAGAGGGCCTAGAAGCAATGACACCCCATAACTACAAGCACAACTAGTGCCCAGATCTTGGCTTCTAATACCCTTCTTCAATAAAAGGAAATAGGAATCCTTGGAGAAATAGCTAATTCTATTATAGGATGCTCCTTAGAGAAGTAGCTAATTCAGAAAATATATAAGATGAGCCCAGAGCAGCCTGCAGGAAATAATGAAGTACTCAAATATCAAAGCAAACCCTCCCAAACCCCACATTAATGTATATCAAATAGACATAGGAGCCAACTGAAATAGCTCCTGTTAGCCAAACCTGATACAATTTGAGAATACAATAAATAAGGTAGAATTAAAACCCAAAGTACCAAATTTATATTCAAGAGTCTATATGATAAATAAATGAGCAAATCGGCAAATAAATGGAAGAGACAATTATTTCATATAGCATAATTCAAAATAATTTATGCAGACCACTCAACTTTCAAAAAAATGGGCCATAACTCTCCATTCCTTTAGTATGATCTGTGCCCAGTGACTTCCTTCAAAGAGTACAATGTGGAAAAAGGGGGAAGAAAGAGTGGAGAATCCTGACAAACTCTACCTTAGCAAGGTGACTGAGGTCAACAGCCGCAGTGATAAGTCACATTGATAGAACACACAATATGATATGATGTGTTGAAAATGGCACTTCATCTCCTAGCTTCCCTCCCCAAACCCCAGCTCCAGTCTAATCGTGAGAAAAATATCAGATTCCAATGCAGGGGCATTCTATGAAACACCTGACTGGTATTTTCAAACTGTCAAGGTCATTAGGGGAATGGGTGGAGGGAGGGGGATTGGAGGGACCATTTTTGAGGTCTATCTTACAGGGGTACAAGTGAAACTCTCTAAGAGTAGAATCAGAACGTTTTGAAACTATAACTGAGAAAATGACATGAAGGCTGTGTTGATCAGTTTGATGGAAGTATTTTGGATTGCATGTGAAAACCCCACACTGTACCCTAGAAGTGCATTTATGTACATAGTTACCATTCAATAAAAAAAAAAAAAAAAAAAAAAGAAGCAAGGCTGAGAGACTGTCACAGTCAAGAGAAGCTGAAGGAGACATGAAGACTAAATGTAATGTCGTAGCAAGGATGGGATCCTGGAACAGAAAAATGATATTATGTAAAAACTAAAAAATCTGAATAAAGTGTACACTTTTGTTTAAAATCATATATTAACATTGGTTCTTGGCTCGGTGCCTGTGGCTCAATCAGCTAGGGCGCCAGCCACCTACACCTAAGGTGGCAGGTTCGAATCCCCAGCCCAGGCCCGCCAAACAACAATGATGGCTGCAACCAGGAAATGGCCAGGTGTTGTGGTGGGTGCCTGTGGTCCCAGCTACTTGGGAGGCAGAGGCAGGAGACTCGCTTGAGCCCAGGAGTTGGAGGTTCTATGAGCTGTGATGCCATGGCACTCTACCCAAGGGATAGCTTGAGGCTCCGTCTCAAAAAAAAAAAACAAAAAAACAAAACATTGGTTCTTCTATTGTAACAAATGTACCACATTAACATAAGACATTAAGAACAGGAGAAACTCTGGTGGAGGGTATATGGAAACTTTTTGTACTAGCTTCTCGATTTTTCCATGAATCTAAAACTATTCTTAAAACAATGATATTTTTTAGAAAAGGAAAACAAAAATCATGTAATGTCAGAATCTAATGAAGTCCCATTTTCCACTCTCCCCCTTCACATTATCTTCCTTTTCCCTAAGAAGTAACACCATCCTTTATTTTGTTTTTCTTGCCTTGTTTTTCATAGAAACTTTTACTACCTCTATATATATTCTTAAAATGTTATTTTGAATTCCTATAATAAAATCATTCTGTATATTTCTCAGCTAGTTGCTTATTTTCATTTATGAGATTTGCTAATATTGGTCTGTGTAGCTGCAATTCATTTATTTTCAGGCTAGATACCATTCCATTGGATGAATATAGTACCTTGTATACTTCTTTTTTTTTGCAGTTTTTGGCCAGGGCTGGGATTGAACGTGCCACCTCCAGCATATGGAACTAGTGCCCTACTCCTTTGAGCCACAGGTGCTGCCCCTACCTTGTATACTTCTAATCTCCTATTAATAGTTATTCCAGGTTTTGCTGTGACCAACAAACATTCTCATGTACACATGTAAGAATTCCTAGTAATAAGTAGAAGTGGAATGGCTGCATCTCCTTGCAGCCATGTTTTCAACTTTACTATATATTACCAAAATGTTTTACAAAACTTAGCGTGTCAGCTTAGATAACCATCCACAGTAATTTTATTTCTTGTTCCTTGGAAACCTAGAGATCTACACATTTTTTTTTCTCAAAGTTTTAAAGTATATGTGATTAAAAAATAAAATACAAACTATTTTATATTTGGAACAAAAATAAAATAATGAAAGATGCCAAATTGTAATACATTAGAAACTGCCATAGGCTTTAACTTGTCCTGGGAGATTAACTTGCTCAAAATAGAGCTTTTTCTGCCATCTGTGTGCATATATTTGATCTTTACAGTATGAAGTGAAGAAATAAAGACTTGGCATTTTCCGGTTGAAAAGGTGCCATGTTCTGTTCTCTTAAACTGGCCTTAATCTGAGAAACTCCTAGCCTTTTAGGCTTAATTTTGTTACTAAAAAAAAAGAAAAAGAAATACATATATGCCACATAAAACAGGACTTCAATCTTGCCTGCAAAGATGAATAAAGGAAATAAACCTGTGTTCTATGTTTCTATGTTTTCTTCAAAAAGTTCAATGATTTGAATTCAAGTCATACAAATATATCTAAAAGAGCATTCAAAGTGCTGTAAAATTCATCACATTTGCATTCAAAATTTCTTTGATGTAAAAATTCTACATTGCTATGGAGAAACAGTAAATAATAACCATCTCAATGCTATAAATTACTGCGTTCTGTTCATGTGAGTTGTAGAAATGCTAAACCCTCAAGCTTAAGATTGCAACCATTCATCCTATGATGTCCTGGAAGGGCTGCCACTCTACGTAAATGTGTTTACCATTACCCTTGGCAGCTCACAGCAGCAGAGAGCAGAAGAGAAAAGAAACAAATTTCAAAGTTTCTCCACAAATAGGACGATGGACAGATTGTGAAAAGAATGTAGGGATATTAGGGTATTTCAATGCCCAAATAATAGGCCAAAGCTCAGTGGAACATTATGTCTAGTATTACAGTTGAAGGCCACTGAACAGCTCAGTAACTGCTACTGAGGCAGCTTCACTGGTTTCTGACAGTGGGTTCTAAGCACAAGACCGCCTAATACAAATATCAGTGGCTTTGAACAAGCAGCTAAAAACTACAGCACAGCTCCTTCTGGATGACTCCATGTGACAATAGCGCCTTCTCTCGTGGATTCTCCATTTGCATTTTTGTAGAGTCCTTTTCAAAAGAGCATTGAACATATTATCCATATGCGTTTTAACTACCTTGTTCATCAGAACCATGGGTGCCGTAGCATGACACCATAGGGACATGGACCCATGGCTACCCAAACCTAGAAACTGTCAAGAAAGAATTCCCCAATCCTTCTTGGGAAGTATACCTACTTAGGTAAGTATTTCTTGATAAAGTCCACCTTCTGCATTAAGGCTTATGCGAGAAATCACTCAAAGGATATTCAAGAGGTATTTACCTAGAAACAATAAAGGTCTCCTTTATACAGACTAGGGGAGAGCACTTTTCTACTCTTAACATTGTCAGAGCTTCTTTTATCCAAACATAAAAGAGAACAGATTTTGAAAAATTTTAAGGCTTGTACAACTGTAGCCAAGAGAAAGGCTTAAACATCATATTGACCTGAGTTCGAGTGATGGATCCATCAGCTGTTAGCTAAGTGACCCTGAGTAAGTTATTTAACCTTCCTGATGCTCACTTTTCCCCACTGTTGGAGTAAGTATAGAGCCAGAGGTTGACAGCAAATCTGTCTTCAAAGCCTGTTCTTTTAACCGCCACACTGGACTGCTCCAGACACTTTAAACAGCACCTTGCATGCGGGAACTTACTACATCTCTGCAGGCTGATTGATTTATCTTCAGGAATACCTTCTTCAATCAAAACCCATGACAGCTAAAGCAAAACTCCAAAGCACAAGAGAAACAGCTTTCCTCACGAAGTTTTACACATGCAAAGGCTCGCTAGCTGGGTCTGAAATAGAAGAGCATGCCTTCCAACAGTAGTGAGACTGATAAATATATTCTGTCCACAGCATAGAAAACCTGGTTAAGCTTCAGGTTAATTCCTTGTCTCAAAATCAAATATGCCTCCAAAGCAGGAATTTCTACTGTTCTGAAAGCTGAGATATGAAATTTTAGTTGACTAATTTGGCAAACCTTTTAAATTCTCCCAAGAGGATACTAAGGCTTAGGTACCTAAATATTTTAAATTAGAAATGACAGTTAATTTGCAATACTGGTGTGACTTCTACAACACATCCGAGAGTAGGGGTTTCGATTACCTGGCTTGGAATTGCCAAATAAGTGGCATAATGACCGTCAGACAGAGAACAATGAGAATTCGCAGAAGTAAAGCAATCTAGAGACGACATGCCTTGACTTAAAACATTCAAGTTCAAAGCCTTCTGAATCTACGTGGCGCCAAACAAAACATAACTGAGAGTCACATCAGGCCCTTGAATCATAATTTACAAAGCCTACCTTAGAGAAAAGGAGACGCTGACTCTTCTTCCCCTCCACCCTGGATTATCCTACCAGCAGAACTGGCAAGGCTGATGGCTGAAATAGCCCCTGGGAACCAATGGGGCTATGCTTGCTATGCAATGCTTTCTATGTCAAGTCAGGGCTTCCTGCCTGCTTTGCAGTGGAGACCATGTGCCACTTTGCAAAGCCAGGCATGGTCCCCACTACTCATCCTCTGAACAGGCTGCCCTCCATTACACGCCATAGCTGTGCCATTGCCATTTTCACTCCCACTACCTGCCTTGGCTCATTTTTCTTTCAAGACCTCAAATGTCTTCACCTTTCTAGACCCAGCTGAATCTAATCTACCTGTAAATCTGCACATCTGTGTTTTGTTTGTTTTATTACCTACACAAAGAGGGCGGAAGTAGGATGGCCTAAGACGGCCTTTGGTAGGTAGAGCAGGCGTCACAGACAGGTGACAGGTGTGCAGGGTTTAGAAGAAAGAACAGATCCAAATGGAGAAGGGACAGAAAGCCTTCTGGGCAGAGGGCTGAGAATATGCAAGGTCTTGAAAGTGTCTTGAAGGCCATGGCAGGGTTGGAAGATTAAGAGGCTAGAGAAAGTGGTGGCAGTCAGAAAGAAAAGACCCTTGTTCACCTCACTAAAATGACAGGACTTGATCCTGGAGGCAAAAGGAAGCCAAAGCTTGTTTCTGCAATTGTTTTTATTTAATTATTATTATTATTATTTTCACTCAAAGGAGTAGCAGGATCTGATTTTGGTCAAGGCGCCTAGTCAAGCCCATGTCTGCCATGGAGTCTGCTCTTCTCATGAAAGCATCTCCATCCACACCATCCCGAGGCCCCATAACAGCCATTCTGCACAATCAGAAATCATTGCTCACAGCTTTTACAGGTAACTTCGTGTTTCCAATGACTACAGAGTACCTGAGAGCAGGAGCCTTTGATGTTTTGTAACTTCTAGATCCCAACAGTGCTACAGAGGGCTAAGCAAGTGCGTGCTCAATACACTTTCAGGACTGACTGATTCCATCTTCTCGGGGTGGGGGGGGGAGGGATTAGGCACACTAGGTTTCACAGATCAGAGTAGGCAAAGCCCTGGACCGAAGTCACTAATGTTCTCACTGTTGCCACGAGCGACAGGATCCAGGACCACAAAAGTTAAGTTCATAAGCAACTAACCTTGACTCTATCCTTCATAAATGTGGACTCCTCTCCCTCTCTTCCCAGCTCTGTTCCACCACCCAAGCTGAGAGTCACTCCTGCTCCCCTTGGGAATAGTGAGCTAGAAAGGATAGGCACGAGCACACATCCAGTTGAGAACACACCACTGTCAAGGCAAGCAGGGGACAAACAATGCATTTTAAAAGTGCATCTGGCCCTGAAGTGAGAGTGTATCTGTGCCTGTGTGTAAATGCCAATTTGCAGTAGGTTACCATAGCAACATCAACAGGGTGCTGCAGTGGGCAGCTTTGCAAGAAGTGCAGAAAACCCATTTTTTAACATCTGGGCCTTTGGGGCCTAGAAGGCACATCATAGCATCAGGCCTTGGCTTTGGAATTGTGCAAAAAAGGAAGTGGAATTCTGAACACCTGCTAACCCCATTCTTTTTTCAGGCACCACACACATCCCTCTTCATGCACCATAAACACTGCATACAGAGCCCCGAACAGCCTCTTTAGAAACACATAATTTCCTACACTCATTCTTCTGTACTGTGATGAACAGACTGTACTTGCACATCAGCATGACTTCCACACAAAAATTTCATCCACTGAAGAACGCATCGATTGTACATTTTGATGAGCAGCATACTCAGTGTCCCATTCCCAGGGAGCCCCCAGGTTTTTTATTATGCTTTAGCTATTGCTATTTTTTTAGTGCAAAAATAAATAATCCTATTAAGAATATAGGTCAGGTTGAATGGGTTGGACAGAGTGGTACTCTAGGAACTGGAAACCAACTTTTCCAAGGACCAGGCAATTTTTGAAATTGTGTTTCCATAAGGGTTGAGGAGTGGGAGTTTACTCACCCACTTCCTGAAGTTTTCATTGTGAAGGTAACTTGTGAAGGAAGAGCAAGAGGGAGATGTTCGAATTCCACATATGTCTCTAATCTACATATGGCCATCAGGAAGGAAGCCATGTTCCTGCAAAGTGAACTCCAGTTGGCAGGGCATTAAATAGATGCAACAGCCTCCTGGACATGTTCTTTGTTTGTTTATTTGTTTCTTGGATCTAGAGACTGACTTGGGGTTACCTTTGATTTTTTCTCTTGGGCAAGGTAAGAATAATGTACAACATCACTAACGAAATGGATTGCACAGTAGGCATGCACAGAGTGAGAGACACATTTGCACACAGAGGAGTGAGGGGAATTTGGTCAACTAAGTCACGTGAACCCGTGGTGCTCTGCAAGGTGCTGGAGCAGGACCACAATATCTTTGTATCTCAGTAGTGAAAAAGAAGGGTACATGTGAAGTAAAGTAGGGGCTCCAGTACATGAAGAAGTTTTGTAGCCTAAGAAAATTACAATGGAGGACCAAAGAGAGAGGTGTAAACAAAATTTTAAAAAAAGGAAAGAAGAGACTGTTGGCCAGAAAGGTCACTCTGTGTACAGAAATGCCTACCCCTATGTAAGGTGGTTCTGGGAACAAAGAAGAGATCAATAGTAACAAATTCAAGTTGGGTGATTTCTTCATCCCAACAACTGTGAGGTGACATGGACATGAGATATGGATGCAGCTGAATGAGGGAGTTGTTCCATCTAAGCATGGAGGTAGGTCTTCCCAGGATGAACGCCAGGGGCATAAGAAACTTGAGTGTTTGGAGGGGAAGGTGTCAGGAACCTGGTGGCAGCCAAAAGGTTCTCCAGGAATGAAGACTAGAGACTCAGCCAGGAATGAAGACTAGAGACGGGCCTGCACCTGCCTGGAGAGGTGATAACAGGATATTTGTTTCTAAAGCCCCCAGGAAGTAGGGGGGTGGTCCAGGGGTGTGAAGCGAAGAGCTAAGCGTGTGGCCAGGGAGTGGGGAGAAGGGCGTCCGGGAGTTGAGCCGGCAGCGGAGGAGAAGTGCTGTGTGGAGGTGTGCCTGAACGCAACCTGGGACGTCAAGGCTGGGAGAGGTTTCTAAGAGCCTCGTGCAACCTGTTCCTTTGGGGCAGGGCAGCTGAGGGGATGCTGAGCATCCAGGTCGGATTTGGGGAGCAGCCAGGTGCACGGAGGCGCTAGCCTGCGAGTGGGTGTGGAGAACGGTCCGGGAGTGGGGCGGATCCAAGGAGGCAGGAGTGGGGGATGGGGAGGTCGTCGGCGAGTGGGTGTGTAGAGCCAGCCGGAGTGGGGGTGGGGGCGCCGGTCCAGCGCCTCCGGCCGCCGGGACCTCCCCCGGGACTCACCCAGCACGAAGTAGGGCAGCTCGGTGTTCTCCAGGTCGTCCACCACGACCATTTCTCCGGGGAAGTCGTTGCGCACCGAGAAGAGGAGCTTGGGCTCGGAGGCCGAGGGGCTGTGCATGATGCTCAGGTCGTTCTCGCGCAGGAAGGGCAGCGCCGACACCGTGATGCTTTTGAGCTTGCACTCCAGCTCCTTGGACGCATCCACGTCGCCGGCGGCCGTGGCCAGCACCGCCGCCGGCCCCCAGCAGCAGGCGAGCAGGGCGCAGAGCCGGGCTAAAGCCATCTTGAGCCCCGGCCGCCTTCCTCTCCGAGCGGCGACGGTGGGGGAGGCAGCGCGGGGAGGGAGCGAGCGAGCGAGCGAGCGCGGGAGGCGGGGGAGGCTGGGGAGGAGACGGAGATCTGGAGCGCCCGGGTCACCCGCGAGAGATGCCGCCTGCGGAGAGCTGGGTGTAAGCTCGGAGGTCTGGAGAGCCCGGATTCTTTGTTTCCCGGAGCTGCTTATCTGGGGAGGGGAAAGGGGGAGGAGGGAGAGGAGAAACAGGGAAGGAAGGACGTCGAGAGGAAAGAGGAAGGGAACTGAGGATTCTAGGGAATCAGGTCAGCCCCCAGCTGGCTGCCCGAGCTCCTGCCTCTCTCCTCCTTTGCAACCCCTGCAGGAGCGACGCTTTTGGCTATGAGCTACCTGCACTGCATTTTAAAAATGTTGGCCTTTGCAATGCAAAATCTCTCTCATCATCACCATTCAGAAGGTTTGGGAAAGGAGCACACACGCACACCTTAAAGGGAGCTTCTTCAAAGCAGGGGCCGGGGGAGTCTTTCTAGATGCACATTTCCCCAATGATTTACTCCATCGTAGCTTGCCCCATTCTTGTCTTTTCCTATCCCCCAACTGAATTCGTATAGTGGAGAAGCGAGGGCTGGAGTAAGTGCACACGTCTGTGTTTTCACTTAGCACTAACTTTGCAAAATATTTAAATATTTGGTATTTTCACCTAGATGGATGGATGGATATGCAGAAGGAAAAACAAAGCCGATGTACTGTGTTCAGTTAAGCAGATCTTAACTTTTCCTTGCAACTTCTCTCTGCGTCTTCTTTTCATGTCTATGGCAAACGTTATCTACAGTAACCAATAAAAAGATGATTCAAAGAATGATATACTTGATGGAAAAAGGCAGAATCGGTTCAAAGAAATATTGAGCCTTTAGAGAATCTAGTAGATAGAACAAAGCCAGAAGAAAATGTGAGTAAAGTTTCTAAGCATCTTTAACAAATGGAAGAGTAAAAAAGAATATACCTGGGTTTGAGCCAAGTTAATCCCAGGCCAGTCAAGAAGTAGGGTAGATACTCAATGCCATGCTTAAGTATTCTAAGGAATAACACCCCCACCACCACACATAGATCTGTTCCCAATGGCAATGGGCAGGGTTGCCTTTAAAAATTTATGGTGATATGTGATACACAGTGATATAAAAGTGACATTTGTGTATGCTGAAATCTGATGTTTAAGTGAACTTTCTCCTATATGATCACCAATAATTTATTTCAAAAATGTCTGCCTCCAATATCATCTTTTCAATGCACATTTAAAAGAAGAAATTTTTTTCTTCTTTTAGGAAATTTAAGGCATCATCCTTGCCAAAGAGAACCTCTATTTTAAAAACAATTGCATTCTCTTTCTATCTGCTATAAATTTATTGATATATGTGAATGTATGTCCTTCAAAAGGCAAAAAAAAAAAAACTCTTACCATATATTTTACAATGGGTATGTAGTTGAATAGAGAAAATGGGTCGTGTTTAAGGTTATGCCTAAGGAGAGAAAGATTTGCTTACCTGACCACACACACACAAAGGAGAACAAAAAACTTTATTGAAAATAGTTTTTAATCCTGACATATGAGGGAATTAACCCAGAGGTATATTACCATGCAGCATTGCAAACTAGTACATAAAAGATATATCAGTTAATAACCTTTGAAAACTCATCTTCATCTTCATTGCTCCCCTAGGAGGTACTGGCGAGACAAAGAGCCCATGATACCTTTTTTCCTACTCTTCCTAGCACATAAAAAAACAGTATTAAACTTAGTTACGGGAGGTTATTTGCCATGGAATAGCTAAAGTGCATACCAGGAAAACACACTTAGTCTTAGAATATAAGAAATGGTGTGAAACTACCAGATCAACTTTTAGTCTAATCCCTCATTTAATAGATGAGAAAATTGAGGCCAGTGAAATAGTGAAGTGTTTTATGAGCTCAATCTGCTACAAATGCATGGATCTAAGACCACAAACAAGATTTCTCTCCCCAGTGCTCTTTCCACTACACAGTTATGGTACACTGGGGTGTACCCAGGTGGAATCATTGAACTTATGGACCACAGTAATTAATTCAGCAAACATTTGTGTATCTACCACATCCTAGGCATTAGACTACTCATGGACAGAAAAACATTCCTGATTTTAAGTAGCATATAATGTATCATCATTTTGAAATCTTTCTAATTTTCTGAAGAGTCGAGTCACGTTAGAAAACCCAAGTGAATCACTTAGGGTTGATTTTACGGTAAGTCAATACCCAGTCTTCTTTGAATGTATATTGAGTTAGAAAATAGTTTGTAATTGGTATCTCAAGACTTCATAAACCTGTGTCTCTATGGAAGGGTCAAGCGCGAGAAGCTATAGAAATAAAAATAAAGCATACTTTGCCAGAGCACTTGATTCTTGCAAACATGGATACACAATGTCACATGGTCTTCTCTTATGCAATTAAATGCCCAGAGCTGGGGGTAGAGTTTGAAGTTCATGGAAACAAGACCATCTCTAGTGTATGATATTTTACATTTAGAGAAACATTTCAGTCCTGACCTTTGTAGAGAGGCAAAATGATGTAATGCAACAACAGATCTGGAGTCAAGCTTCATTTTTTTTTATTATGCTATACATTTTTTTTTATTTGGAGGTAAACTTGGACTATTCTTATCTTCAATTTTCCCATCAATACAATGGGGTTGATTAATCTCTTACCACATCACAGTTCACAGATAATATACAAATAATTCTTTTCTTCAAAACGCTATAAAATAGCAATATTTGTTATCTCCAATCTTAGCTTCTCTCCTGAGGTCCACCTTCTTATATTTAAGCACCAATAGCCTCTTTCCTTAACTCTTAAAATAGTTTTTGTTAGCTTTTCCCTGCTATCAACCTATTCTGTATACTCAGCCTCAGGTTGATCTTCATGAAATCTTACTTTCATCATGCCTTGCTAGTTTTCCCTTTTTTTTACAGGACTACATTCAATGAACACCACAGTTCAGAAATTTAAAGACTCTTCCGTACTTTATACTATGTATTTGTTGAGATATATTGCTCAATGAATTACATCTGTACCCTCAAAATATACACACACACAACACACACACCCCAATCATATTAAATCCCATTTCCTATTTTCACTCATTTCATGCCATTCTGTCCACCTGACATGCAGCACTTCTCATTCTCCAAAGTGTGCCATCTCTCCAGGCCAGTCTCCAGCCCTTTACAGTGAGGACTTCCATCACTTCCTTTTCTCATTAGTGCCACTCACTGAGTACTTATTAATATATATACACACACACACACCCTGAGGAGGGCAAGAGTTGTTTTCTAATATGGTGTTTTGCATTCAATATTCTCATCTTCACAATAGAAATAATAATACAGGATTCTGAGAGTGGTCATGAGGATGACATAAGATTATATATGGAAAGGATCTGACACATTTGGGACATTTAGTGTATGCTTAATAATGATAGCCTTTACCATTATCACCTTATTTAATTATCCTGGAGAGAAAGTAACCTTCAGAATTATCTTCACAAGATTTTCTCCAGGGTAGTAGCCAAAAGCAAATTAAGTGACTTATATTCCTTAGTACTTTCCAAGGGAAATGATGAATACAGCCACCAAAAGACGACAAGAAGAACGTTTGTAACAGGTTGACTTCATAGTAGACCCAAAATGGAAACATTCATCAAAAGAAGAATGAATAAATGTCCTATAGTCATGTAGTGGAATAGTACACAGCAATAAAAAATGCAACCACATGGATGACTCTTGCAGACATAACAATAAGTAAAAGAACTGAGACATAAGAGTGTATACTCAAAGATTCTATAATTATGAATCAAGAGCAAATAACATGAATCTTTGGTGATGGAACTCAGGATAGTAGCTACTTTGGGGGGCTGAAGGGTCCTGACCAACAAGGTCAGGACAGTGCTTTCTAGGCGCTGGCAATGATGTGTGTAGTGGTTATAGAGATACATATATAGGCAAAAGTCCATCAAACTGTGGAATTTCTTGAAGGCTTGTTTGGAGGTTCTAGCAGAGGAGCACAGCTACTCGTATACTCTTGACCAAAGAAAGGTCCTCCTCTATCAGGGAAGGTCATCCTTTTCGACCAAGCGCACAGCTTCAGGGTGGACGCACATGGAGTGGGGAGGGAGAAAGGGTGTGCTTTGGGGTGGGGGGGACACACATGGAGTGGGGACGGAGGAAGGGGACACCCGCCTAGCCAGCCAGATCAGCGGGATCAACGCTGGCCATCAATGGGGTGGCAGATGTCGCAGCCAGATTGCCCTCGCATCCGGAATTTCTTAATGTATATTTTACCTCATTAACATTTTTGTACATGGCTTAGTTCAGAGGAAAAGAAAGCACACGTAACTTTTTCTTTTTTCAAGTTGTTTTCTTGCTTGCTAACTTCACCTCCTTGCTATCTCCTGGAGAGATCTTGGGAAAGCTTATCTTTCCTTTCATTGAAATTAAAAATCATGTGTTCAACCATTTTTTCCTTTTACTCACTCCCTTACACTATCTCCTGAACTTTAACTTCTAGTGTCTTACCACTTGGGACGGGTTGTGTGGACTTCTGGCCCCAGTAATCACAGAAGTAAATAACTCAGCAGTTGGCCAGTGATAGATTTAAGTTTTTACTGGTTCACTTGGTTATTTTCTTCTACATGAAGAGCTGGAGACCCTGTGGGACCACCATTCTCTGACATGTTTTGTAGGTTAGGCCAACAAGGGAGGTCAAACTTGTATAAGATACGGCAGAAGGAATATAAGTAAAAGTGATGAACGTATGGGGCTGAGGGGATGCACATGAGGTACTATTTCTAATTTTCCCTCATTCATTCATTCATTCAAAATTATGGCTTCCTGATCTATTGAGCTAATACCAGTGTTTACAGCTTTGGAATTCATTATGTCTCTACATTTTTTAAATTTTTTTCTAGTTCTTTACAAAATAACCTCTGATGCTGTTCTCCATTCAAGGGAACTGAACTGAGACACTTTTCTGACTGTGTGGAATTTTCACTTTACTGTCCACACTACATGACTTAGTGTGAACCCTCCAAGTTTCTTCACCAGCTCCTCCACTGAATTGGATTCTTCTTCAACTATTACTTTCCCTTGCTCTTGCCAAAATTCAGTGTACTGTGCCAGTTAGCAAGATATAGTTCAGTTTTACACCCTCACTAGAACATCAAAAATATATAATTCACATCCTTCAATTTGAAGTTAATATTTTCCTTGCTTACTCTTTCCTCCTTCCTCTCTCTCCCTTCCCCTCCTCCCCACTCCCTCTTTCCCCCTCCCTCCGCCTCCCCAGCAACAGCACCTGCTTCACAGAAACAAGGCTGGTCCTGTTCTGATTTCTCTAGTCTTGCTTTAAAAACCAAACGGAGATGCACAGTCCCTCTTCCTGACACACACTGAAGTGAAAGGAGACACACAGAAGGAAAACACCACAGGCAAAACAATTCCCTGTTTTGGAAGCAGGACTCTTTTTTTTTTTTTTTTAACTTCATCTGTCCTTAGAAACCTGAAGTTCTTTCTGCCTTCCTCTTCAGTGTCCTGTTATGAATGTTTCTTGATTTAACTTTCCAGCATCTCTCAGTCTGTTTCTATCTAGCCATCTTTTTTGGTTTCTGCTATCTTTTGCCTCTCTCTTTTCCTGGTATCTGAGGAGTGTGTGTGTGTGTGTGTACTAAGTGTATTTCTCACTTGGGAGCTTATTTCTAATTAAGTAATTCAAGAGGGTAGAATGCACAAAACAACCGAAGGAAACCTCAAATTAGAAGGAAAATGGCTCAAATGGGTCCCCGTCTCTGGGAGTTCTAGTTAAGCAAGCAAACAAAATGGGCTGGGACAAATGGTTATTGTAACTCAGGAAGATTAGAAAAGAGTATAATTAGCTCCCCAGTTACTTCTTGTTCCTCAGCCTTCTTAGACTCTCCAACGCCTCAGCCATGAATTTATCCGAAGCTTCCTTCTCTACACCAAAAAGTCCCTGCTGCAAAGCTGGGAGGGTTTACAGAGCTGGTACCCCAGCCTGCCAGCTAACCAGACCAGAAAGCGGGGAGGCTCAGAGCCCGCCCCCTGCCAGGCCGCACAGCCAATGGGCGCCTAGGGGGAGTATGGCGCTGCGTCCCATTGGCCGCCAACCTACGTGCATAAGAAAGAAAGAGAGAGGCAGGCAGGGCAGCATTGTTATCTTAAGACACTCATCTGGTGTCTGAGTCTGCAGGTGACACTGCTTAGGTACAGAGCGCAGAGTGAGAGCGGGGACGCGCTGGGCTGCTCTCTGGGATGCAATCCGCCTGCCTGGCAAGCTGCTCGCGGCTCCTCCGGCCGCGTCTCCACTGAGCTCCCAGGATTTCCTTAGGACTTGCCCAAGGATGTGCACCTGCCCTGCGCTCCGAGGGCAGGGGCAGGTCTGCAGGCAGTCGAAGGAGCGGTGAAGCCTGAGGTACTTAGTGTCTCTGCCCGTGTGCAAGCCAGTGATTTCAGGGCAGAGAGAGAAGGCAAGCGAGCCTCTTTAGAGTTGCAAAGAAGGCAAGATCTTGGGTCTGTCCTCGGTGGAGGGACGAGGGACTCCCCCAGCTGGCCTTTACACTTTCCTTATCTCCCCCACCCCGCGTGCGCCCCGGCCCAGCGCGGAAGCCCCACTCCAAAGATGCTTTGGGCGACCGGGATCCTTGCTTCTCAGCGGGAAGGCAGCAGGCAAGTGGTCTAACGTTGGCGGCAGCGGCGGCGGCGGCGGCGGCGGCGGCGGCGGCGGCGGCAGCAACAGCAAAGCTGGGAGCAGGAGAATTTGAAAAGAGACATCCGCTCCCTCTCACACGCTGAGGGGGAGGCAATCGCGTTCTTCCAGATGAGAAAGAGCCACAAGAAATCATGAAGTAAAAACTTTGGAAAGCTGCCACTGGAGATGTTGCACAAAAACCTGGAATCTTTCAGGAGTCTCCTCCCAGTCGTTGAAGGTTTGGGGAGCAGCTGATACAGCAAGGAGGGCTCTTGCAAGGATTCAAGGTAACAGTGCCGGGGGGAGGGGGGTGTTGGTGATTTTTCTCTGTTTCCCACTCATCGTCCTTTTGGTGTGTCCGTTGGTTAAGGGATCATTTTTCCCTCGTACAACCCTCTTGCCCTGGTGCTTGGTAGTTGCAGGCAGAGGGAATGATTTCACCTCTCTTAGTCGCTGTCTTGTGGAGCTGAGCAGTGGACTTTGGGGTTTAGCTAGAGACTGTCCTGGTATTGCCTCCTGGTGTCGCATGGCTGTCACAGGGGTTGGGCACTCTGCCTGACCTATATTGCTTTTGCCTGGTTTAAGTCCTCAAAGTTAGTGCAACTCCCATTAGCTTTAGAAAATTCAATCGGGCTGCATAATTGCAAAAGATAGCAAGGACTTTTGCTTGCCCAGCCGTTGCTAGGGCATTCACTGTGTTTCGGAGGGACCTCAAAGAGCCGAGGTCATGATGCAGGATACATTTGTATATTGGCATGTTCATAGAACCCTATGGATGTCTGTACAGGCAGACTTTCTCTCCTATGCATATGCAACCAGGAAAAAAAAAATCTGAAGAGTGAACCATGTAGACTGCAAATAGTCTCCCCAGGGTGGTGGCAGAAGCCCCATTGATTGAGTTGAGGCTGGCAGAGCACCAAAGACAGAAGAGGGGAACACTGATGTGCCGAAAGGAGGGGTGTGCTGGGATCAGCTAGCAGATCTCTCTCCCTGTTTGTGATCATCTGGATACAGAGTTAAATGCTGCCTGTGGTGGGTGTGTGTGTGTGTTTGTGCTCACAGCTGTATGCAGGAAGCAGGCTTCCCAGAGAAAAATCAGGCATGTGCTGCACCCTGCCCAGGCCACAGATCTTGGAGTGTTCCTGCCTAGTAGGAGCATGAACTTGTGAGCTGCTGTTGTAGCCCAGAGGAGTTTTCTTCTCACTAGGCAGTCCCTCTGCAGGGTACATATTTATGCAGGTTATGTAGACCTAAGCCAAATATTAACTAATAGTCAAGCTAATGCACTGTAACGTGATTGAACAGTCCCATCTCTTAAGAACTGTATGTGTGTTCTTCCCAGCCCTGGGAGCAGGGTGCCATGAGCAGAAACAAATAAAAGGATAACAGTTATAAAAGGCCATGCTGATAGCTGGGTAATCTAGGCCTTTTCCAGCAGGGACAGTGATATAGTGATATGTCAGCATAGAGACCAATCAGAAGGATAAAAGTTACATTATAAGTCAAGTATTTCTACCTCAGTCCTTCTCCAGACATGTTGAAATCTCTCTCTGTCTCTCTCTTCTCTCCTCTCTCTCTCTCTCTCTCTCTCACACACACACACATACACTATGCTCTCCAGAATACATGTAATTCCAGTATTAACCAAGCAGCTAAAGTATTTTACCAAATCCCCTGGGGGGCAGTCTGATGACATCAGGAAACTGCAAAGTGATCCTGGAGTTTGTGTGTTTTCCCTCTGGACTTCACAGCTGTGTGTATGTTACTTGTTCAAGGCATGACCCTCTGGAGGTCCCTCTCCCCCAGAATAAGTTGCTTTGCAGCGCTGAGGGCATGACCAAGCAATGCTGCCACAATGATCCTGTCTTATCAATATCACAGCTGCTGCCTACATTGGGAAAACATACATGCTTTGCTCCCTTGAGGAGGAATATGATCTGAAAAGGTGCAGCGCATGTATACTGTGAAATTTGGGGGGAAGGGGAAGCAAATATCAGAACATATAGTCTTCCCTGCTGGAGGGCAGCTGGCTCCAAAAGGTTGGACAGCTGGGCTGCAGCCATGGAGAAGACAGAAGCCTTCTTGACTCTTGCCTCCCCCTCCTCACCCAAAATGGAGCTGGCTTTGTCTCCCAGAATGGAGTGATGTGTGCTGCAGTGTGGGCACAAGAAAGGAGGTAAGGAGGAAAGGGCTGGGGAGGGAGGGAGGTCCCCACTCTGCCAGCACTGGCTGGTCTCAATGATGGAAGCATCTTCTCTCTTTGGGCCTCAGAGTCATCTTCTGGGTGTTCCTTTCTGGCCTCCTGGCAGGTTGTTTACTGAGCAGTGCCAAAGGGCAAAGAACATCCCTGCGTCATCAACTCCTTCTATGCCCTTTCCCAAGACACAGGCTAGCCACCCGGGAGCATCACAGAAAAGAGATAAGCCTCCTCTGAGACACTGCTCCAAAATCCCTCCCCAGATCACAAACAAGAAGTAATCTGGAGGGACTGGAGACATCTGCGTGGGCACTTTCTGCTGACTGGGATGCTTAGTGTTGAGGTTTCCCAGTCAGTGTTTTGTTTTCCTCACTGCACAGTGTATTTTTGGCAATTCAACTCTTTCTCTTAAATAATAAGATCTTGTATACATTTTATAATGGCATCCTTTTCCAAAGGGCTGGGAGCGCTTTAGAGAGCTCATCTAATTAATCCTAACACAGCTTATTGTCTCATTTATCTTTGATTACCCTAAGAAGTAGAGCTAGAATAATTTTAGCCTCCTTTTGGAAAAGGCAGGGCAGAGAACCTCAGAAAGAAACACTGCTTGACATGGGTCACACAGCCTTTAATGGAAACTATGGAATGGGATCTGGTTCTCATTCTTGCCAAACCAACCCCAGACTCCATAGGCTCCATCCAAGGCAGTGGTTCTCAACCTTCCTAATGCTATGGCCCTTTGACACAGTTCCTGTGGGTCGCAACCCACAGGTGGAGAACTGCTGGTCTAAGGAATGGATTAATCTTAGTAGTTGTAATCTGCTTTAGTTGTTGTGTACTTTACAAGGACAGAAAGTCACAGTGACACAAGAGTTTCTTCTCTGGAAATAACCTAAGGGCTGTAAGAGATAAAAATCTCATAAGCCTTTGATTTTGCCCACAATGCTCTTACAGTCTAGGTGGGTACCTAGACTCACATCTGGGAAAAGGGAGGTAAAAATATAAGTTCTAGACAGTAGTTCAATACAAGAGAAGTCATTAAGCTGACCTAGTTAATCTGCAATTGACCTGGACAGATAATGAGAGCAATCAGTATTCAAAGGAGGGAGAACTTGAATTGAGCCGTGATGGATGGGGTAGGATTTGTCTAGCTAGAAAGAAAGGGGGAAAGGGTTCCAGTGGACAGAATCACTAACTACAGTTGGGAAAGCGGCAACTTCACAGCTTGTGTGATTCTTTGAGGTTTACTCCGGGCTCCCTCTCCGCTTGCATCCGGGAGATACCATGCATCTGGTTTAATTATGTTAAACATATATTGGCCTAAAGGAAGCTGCCCCTAGAACCTAGGCAGAGGGCTCAGATATGTTAAACATCTCACTGAGTGTTAAAAATTACCTGGCATTCTACCCACCCTTAAGTCTAATCTATATACTATGAAAAAAATATTGCTCAAGGTCAGAGAGCTTATCAATATCATACCCCAAAATTTAAATGAGGATATTAGAGGAAAGTAAGCAAATTTCAAGAGAACAGGAGAAAATCTTGGTATATTTTAGCATCAGAGTCTCCTAAGGGAGAGCCTTGATTTTTCTCCATTTCCTATTTCCCCACCCAAATGTTCCTCTTGGGGTTGGCTTAGAGCCGGCACAGTGCCAAAGCCCTTAGGCATTTAGCATTGAGCAGGAGATTTTCAATCTTAAGATTCTTGAGCATGCCCATGTACATAACCTCTTGTCTCCCCTTCTCTTTCCCTTTTAATAAAACATAAGCTGTAGCAGTCACAAAGGAGGAGACCACAAAAAAGCAGGAGTGAGTGGGGTGCGGTGTTGCCCGCAGCTGTACCACAGGGCACTGTGTTTGCTCAGCTGAGCAGGAGAGGGGAGAGGCAGCCTGCCAGCCTGGGCAGCACCAAGGAAGGGCTTCAGCTGGGGACTTCTTTCTCAAAGGAAAGGCAAAGCATAGGTTCTCTGAGGGGACCTGTAACACAGCCACCCTATTCACTGGGCTTCACTGTAGTTTGAGACATCTATCCATGCTGTACTCCCCTGGCTGCTTGGGAGGCCCCGTTCCAACAGAGAGAAAGTTCCTGTTGGGCACAAGAGTGGAACTATTTGCTTAAAGTCATATCATAATTTCTCTCAGGTAGAAAAAGAAAAAAATTCCCCCCCAAACGCAGTCTATTGACTAGCTTAGCCCTAGAAGTTCTTTCTGAGAACAGGTCTGCAGGGACATTTACTCTGTCTTGAAAATCTTGTCCTAGATCTTGCTGTCACCATGTTTCCTATGTTAAATGACCATACAGCTGGACTGTGGCTAGGATACCCTTTCTCTTTACTATTTAGAAACCCCCATGCCATGTTTGGTGGTGGATGCAGAGTTCCAGACTGACAGGTGTGTGGTTGGTGGTTATGGAATAAAGCCTCTTTGATTTGGAAGTGGAGAGGTAGGCAAGTTTCAGACTGGCAGATGCAACAGACTGGTCTCATCTGACCAATTAGAATGCAGGTTGGCCCCTCTTTAAATTGTTACTGTGCCAATCAGAGAGAAGTAAAGTTGAGTAGCGTCACTACATCATGGAACTTGGAACACCCAGTCCCATGGTTCCTTTTGCTGAAGCTCACATGAAATGCAGATCTATCTGGAATGCTGGATTGGGCAAAGAGCAGACAATTTGACACCTCACAGGAGTGAGCTCTAACTTCACGGTCCAGTATGGCAGCTTCTGGCCACATGTGGATCTAGAGAACTTGAGATGTGTGCTTTACATGTAAAATACACATCAGATTTTGAGGACTCAGTTTTTTCAAAAAAGAATGTAAAATATCTCATCAGTGAAATGTTTTGTATTTATTACATGTTAAAATGATATTCTGAATACATTGGGCTAAATAAAATATACTGAAGGTAGTTTCACCTGTTTCTTTTTAATATAGTTATAGAAAGGTTAAAATTACATCCACGGCTGGTGTTATATTCCTTTTGGATAGTGCCAGGCTCGGCTCTGCAGAGCAGTGACAGGTTAATGGCAGACAGGGCAGAGGCATGAGACAGGAGGACTCAGGGACATAAAAGAGAGAGAAAATGGAGGGAGGGGTTTGTAGCAGCTAAGCGCGCATGCTCTTCTAGGCATATATTTCAGAAATTTAAAATCAAGAAGGACAGAAATAGCTTATGTGGACCTAGATGTACTCGAGGAGGGACCATGTTAACTGCAACTCAGCCCACCCAAAGCCTTTGGGAAGCATTGCAAAGAATGCTTCTCAACTCACTGCAAAGAATGAGCAGGTGGGAGGCTTGGCAATTTCATCCTAATATTTTCGAGCATCTTCCTGATGGTAGAAACACCCAAGTCACTGATCTTTAAGGTCTCCTTCCAGACTGTGAGGACACAACAGTTGGGATCCTCTGGGTGCATTTGATTTTCCAGTCTGCTTCCTGCTCATCTTTGCTACATGACAATTGCTCCTAGTGAGTATTTATCCTTCTCAAAGAAGACATTTGGTGGTGTGGTAAGGAGAAAGAACAGTCATAGCTATGTGTTGAAGATTACTCTGGGGACTTCCAAGAAGAAGAATGGGGAGAAGGCAGAAGGATTGAACTTTATTTAATCATGACAGATTTGACCATCATGAATCATTTATTACTATCTTGGTATTATTGTTAGCCTGTAATAAGGTTTGGCTGGGACTTGAACTCCCCATGTTCGCTTAGCGTTCTACAGCTCCAGAAATGTTTCACAAGCTTTCTCTCTCAGCTGATCCTCACAACACCCTGTGGGGCGGTTGTTGTATCCATTCAGAGTTTTCCATGATCTTCCCTCAAATCGCCTTTAGTACTGTATTTCCTGATCCTTATGTGCACGTCATTGAGTTTGCTTAATCAAACTGATCTATGTGCTGCTCTTAAAGGTTAACCGTGTAATAGAGGGATCATTATCTTGCTTTAGCCTCAGTTTCCTCATCTGTATTAAAAAAAATGCCCCATTTCTCAAAGCATTGTTGTAAGTGTAAACTAAGATAAAATACATAAGGCACCAAACATAGTTTTATGTACATTGTAGATGCTGAACAAATATTAACACCCTTTCTTAGTAAAGGTCTTTAGTTTCAGAGCCTGAAGATTAAAATGCACAAAGCTGAACTTTCAGAATGGGCCACTTCACAACCCAAACTGTCTCTTTGTCCAGCCCCTGCTCTGGTTAACAGCACAACTGACTTCTGAAATCACCATGAAGAAATGCAGATTGTCCTGGGCTCTGCTTTCTCTTACACCATGTCCACATCTGATTAATCCTGCCTTCTAATGATTTCTCAAAGCCATCCTTTACTGCCAGGCTCTCACCCATTCTTGCAGCCCCCTCCCAGTACTCAGTCTCCCTGTCCTCTCCCGAAGGCTAACCATTCTGGTTCCCTGCCTGCAGACAGCATGCTCTGTCAAGATGGTAAATTTGTCTATGCTTCTCCTCTTATAATTCTCCAGGGACTCACCCCTACTGTCAGAAGGAAATCCAAATTTCTTAGCATGACAAACAGGAGCTCCTTAGTGAGCTGATCCAGTGGTTTCTCTCTGGGCATCTCTCCACCCACCCCATTCTCTGGCGGGGGTCTCTTGAGCACCAGGCAGGGACTCGGTACTCCAGAGCCTTCAATGTGCTGGGTTATTTTCCTGCAGAACTTTCCCCTGTCCTATTCGCTGCTTCCTAAAGGGCTACCAAGCTTTAAGACTCTGTAAATAGTTTCTCCTCTGGGAAGGCTCCTCTGAGACTCTGGGACAGAATTAATTGCCGCCCCCTCTACACTCCTACACATCTCACTCAGACTCTGTTTTTCGCTGTACTCACCACACCGAGATTTGTTTATGTGGCTATCTTCTGTACTGAGCAGCAGGGTTGGGATTGAGGTTCTAAGTCATATTTCTCTGAAAATATTTATTGTATATATTGAATATGATATTAACAGGAGTATGTGCCATGACCTGTTCTGAGACACTAGAGATTCAGCAGAGAACAACCCTGATAAAAGGCCTGCCATCTAGTTACTTCCATTTTAGCAGGATGATACACTCCTAATCAGGCTGGTGGTGATTATGGACTGCTGATCACAGTTAACACTTCCATAGTCCTTAAGTGTCACCGACCGTACTGAAGATGTTAGGCACATTAACTCCTTCACTCCTCTAATGATCCGATAATGTAAGTAGGTCTATTATTCTCATTTATAGATGTTGAATGGGAGGCTCAGAGAAGTCAAACAACTTGCCCAAGGACACACAGCTACTACAAGGGGCAGCTGATTTTGGAACTAAGTTTAGATTCTAAATCCACATGCTTTATTACTATGGTATCCAGAAAAATAACCATAGAAACAAAAAAATAAAGAAGACCATTTCAGGTGCTAATAATGAATATAAAATAAGAGCCTGTAGGAGAGAATGATGGAGGTGGTGGTCAAGGAAAGTCTCTTAGAGGAGGTTAACATTTAAATCCAGACATGGTTTGTCAATTGAGAAAAAGTAAACATTCCAGGGTAACTTTGAATCTGGGGGTCTAATGGGGAGAAGCATTTTGCTCTGTATAGACAGGGCACTGGCTACGGGGATCCCAGCCCTCAGTACTGGAGGTACCAGACTCAGGGCTGAATGGCAAGCCTGAGCTCCAATGTTCCCAAACTTTCCCCACCAGTCCCCTTGTCCCTCCAGTTCTTCTGGGTTAAGATATATCTCAAAATGTGTCCAGTTTGCTGCTTTTGACAAGGGTAGAAGGCATGGATACACACACACACACACACACAGGCCCCTGCTTTGCTGAACCACTTTATTTCACTTCTCTCCTGTGAACAACGTGTCACTCAGAACCTTCCTGAAGTGACAGGCAGAGGCACAGCAAAAGGGCTAGAGACAACCCAGAGGCATGAGCAAAAGGGGGAAAGAAAATTATTTCTTAACAAGATGAGAAGTGAATTGAGCTGGAAGGAGAAATGGGAATTTGATCAGGGGAGGCCTGTTGAAGGGGATGCGTCTGAGATGCTGACTGTGATCTGTTTCATGGCTGGGTGGTGGTTTACTCAGTCGTTTATGTCCACACACATACCTGCATATATATTCACGTGCATATCACGTGTATCCACATGCATGTCCGTGTCTTCTCTATGAGTATTTCTCATAACAAAAGATTAAAGACATGATTTGGAGAGCAGGTGAAACTTGGGTGGGGCAAGCTCATTAATATAGTTATTATAATATACATCCAAAGCCTATTTTATGACAAAGATCATACTAGGTTCATTTTTACTTTCCTTATCTCATTTAATTTTCATTACAACTTTATGAAGTAAGAATCATGCCTGTTTGACAGACTGAAACTGAGGAATGTGAAGCACAGAGGAAGCAACACACAGACCCAGAGCCTGCCCTAGTACCACGCCCTCTGCCTTCCACCCAGGGCAGCTCTGGAGGCCAAGGAGGTGGGGGAAAGGGCCTCAGACTTCTTGGTCGGCCGAACCTGAGCCTCAATCCTGTCTTGGTTACTTGCCAGCTGTGTATCCTCAGCTATGTGTAACCTCTCTGAGCTTCAGGATACCCATCTAGTAAAATAGAGAAGATTATAACTTATTGTGCACAAAAATTGTGAAGATTAAAGACAATGATTAGAAACCGTGTTGAGTGTCCTAAAGCTTGGAGGAAAAGGTTTCCCTGAATTATACAAGGACAAATTCACAGTGGTTTTAACCTTTCCAAAAAAGTGAATATTTTTAATTAATAAACCCTTACCTAGAACCCCAACATATAAAGCACATAAAGGGAAACCTCTCTGGCTGAAACAGGCCTGGAAGCCACCAATACTTCTCTTTCCTCACCCAAAGTGGTCCCTGAGGCACATCCTTGGGACCTATAGGCTGTTCACAATGCATTGAAAACTACTGCACTATAGGTGTCTTTTAAAAAGCAAGACTCACAATTCATTTAAAATAACAGCTGACATACTAAAATTGATTTAAAAATATAAGACTACCACCAGCTCAGAAACATTTTTGAAGTTTACTGAATCCAGGACTCATTACCCTTGTTCACAATGTCTGAAAATGTGTGACCTCCAATGTCTATGAATGAATGCCTGGTGTGTACCAGGCACTGCCCTGGACACCTCAAGTACTAGCTGTAAGATCTCACTCAACTCGCTCTAAAGTAGATACTACTATTCTTATTTTGAAGATGACAAAACACAGGGAGGGAGAAGTTAAATCAATTACCCAAGCTCTCACCACTGGCAAGTAGTGGAGTTGGGATTCAAACTCATGTCATAGGAGGAATTAGAGAAGCAGAATTTTGTAGTCTCTTCAACAGTAGATTGGGAGTAATAACACCTCTCTCAAAGTTATGTCATTTCTTTTCTTCTTCTTTTTTTTTTTTTTGAGATAAGGTCTAGCTCTGATTCGGCACCTGTCGCTCAGCGGGTAGGGCAATGGCCACATATAATGAAGCTGGCAGGTTCAAACCCAGGCTGGGCCTGCAAACAACAATGACAAATACAACAAAAATGTAGCTGGGCATTGCGGCAGGTACCTGTAGTCCCAGCTACTTGGGAGGCTGAGGCAAGAGAATTGCTTAAGCCCAAGAGTTTGAGGTTGCTGTGAGCTGTGACGCCGAGGCACTACACTGGGGGCAACACAGTGAGACTCTGTCTCCAAAAAAAAAAAAAAAAAAAAGATAGAATCTCTCTCTGTCATCCAGGCTATAGTGCAGTGGCACAATCATAGCTGACTGTGACCTCAAACTTCCAGGCTCAAGCAATTCTCCCACCTCAGCCACCTGAGTAGCTGGGACTATGGGTGCACACCACCACGCCAAGCTAATTTTTAAATTTTTTGTGGAGACGGGTTCTTGCTATATTGTCTGGGCTGGTCTTGAACTCTTACCCTCAAGTGATCCTCCTGTCTCAGCCTCCCCAACTGCTGAGATTCCAGATGTGAGCCACCATACCCAGGCTCAAAGTTACTTAACTTTTCCCCAGTAATCCTAAGTTGAGATATTGGAAACAAAAACAAAACAAAATAAAACACCATCTCTATAGATTCTCTGGATGTTGTGGCCTTCAAATATTCAGTTTCATAGGGCACCCAGTCTCCCCGGACCAGGAGGGGCGGTCAGGCCCAGCGCCAATGGTAGGGTGAGCTGGTGACTAAGGGGACCCTGCTCTGTCCCTCCCTCTGGGGTCTGGCATGATGTCCTGAGCTCAAGGCTGCTGGCTGAGAGTACAGAGACTTCTGAAGCTCAGCTGTGGTCGGGCGGCCTGGAGATGGACTTCCTGGAGGGGGCTGGGATGGGGCTGCAGAGGGAAGCCCTTGGAAACTCCTTGCCTGTAGAAACGCCTAAGCACTAACACAAGCCCACACAGGAGAAAAAGTCAATTTAATTCAGTCTGGGGAGAAGGGACAGAGGAGGGGGAATTGGTGTGCTCTAACCTAATGGGCACAATGTAAGGGTTTATGGCACACCTCCTAAGTGAGGGACACAACTACAAC
>CAUYQV010145055.1:0-29906 GCA_963574575.1 Galagoides demidoff | reverse complement strand
AAAAAAAAAAATTTACTTATTAATTAAAACTTTACTTACACTTAATTAAACCCCATTTATTATATTTCTTGCATATTTAAAAAATGATTAGAAATTACCAAGAATTTAATTCCAATGAATTGACAAATGTGTTTTTGAGTTTTCATGATGTACTAGGACAAAAATTTGGTGCTGATTACACAGGGAAAAACAAGATGGACACAGTTCCTATCAAGTAGCTCACCAACTCAAAATTCTGCCATCAATTTCAGGGACTCTGGACCCCCTGTGAATAATCCATGAATAGGAGATAGGATGAGACTTGTCAGAAATGCAGGTTTGAGGACACAATCATCCACAGAAAGACCACAGTTTCAGGAACTGTGAAAACACGTTTCTGTGGGGGGTTGGTGTTTTCTTTCTCTTAATCCTTATCGCTGCAGTGCTTTCTCAGCATTTCCAAGATCTCCCCAGCTGGGTTCCAGGGACCTCATTTACAACACTTTGGTTTAAAAAGATTCTGGAAAAAGATATTCTGCCTCCAAAAGCAAGTTGAATGGTGGGCCCTACCCCAACCCCCTGGAATAGCCTCAAAATAGTGCTTTTCCTATTTTCAAAAATAAAATCTTTTCATTTCTTTACATTTCAGATGTGTTTGATAGTTGTCTCCTTGAAAATTTGTCCCATCTTTAGTCACACTTAAATATTCTTCTATGGATTTAGACATAACTATTCCACTATTGATTGACAAAATACTCTTTATCCTTATTGAGAAAGCAATTAAGAAGAATGTAAGACCTATTACTTCTGATTCCTGAATCAGTTAATGTTGCATTAGTTACAAGTAACAAGCAAACCAACTACAATGCCATTAAAAGGCTTAGTTTTTCCACATAAGAAGTCTAGACAAACACATGCCAGAGCTGGGCTGCCACCACACAGCCACACGAAGGATCCAGACCAGTGGTTCTCAACCTTCCTAATGCTGCGACCCTTTAATACAGTTCCTCATGTTGTGGTGACCTCCAACCATAAAATTACTTTTGTTGCTACTTCATAACTGTAATTTTGCTACTGTTATGAACTGTAATGTAAATATCTGATATGCAGGATATATTTAGGCAACCCCTGTGAAAGGGTCATTTGACCCCCAAAATGGGTCACAACCCACAGGTTGAGAACTGTTGGTCCAGACTCTTATTTTTCTTCATCCACCATCTTCTGCTGTGAAATTTACCCTCATGGTTGCAAGATGGTTGCTGAGGCTCAAATAACAATGTTTGCAACCCAAGCAGGAACAAAGGGAACAGGCAGAGGGAAACTGTTATAGCTGAGTCTGCCTCTATTAAAAGTCTCTTCAGAAGATGCACTTATGTTTTCATTTAGAGCCCACAGCACAGAATCCTATCAAGTGGCTATCCTTACAACAAGGGAGGCTCAGTGATTGTGTCTCCTAACCAGGAACATTGCCACCAAACAAAATTTGAGCTCTGGTAAGAGAAATAGAAAGAGTGTCACAATTCCTTAGCCAAAGGACACATACAGTCAGACTACGCACAAAGTGTGATGCTGCCATTGGCTTTGGACCACTTTGCACCTTCCTCAAACCCCATATTCCAAAATATTATATTGTCCAAATCAAGAGAACTATGCTTGGTTTCTGGAATGCATTCACTAAATCACTCTCATTCTTTAATTTATCAGTGTAAGGCCAGGTGCAGCAGCTCATGCCTATAATCCTAGCACTCTGAGAGGCCAAGATGGGTGGATTGCCTGAGCTCAGGCATTCAAGACCAGACTGAGCAAGAGTGAGTCCTTGTCTTTAAAAAAATAGCCAGGCATTGTGGTGGGCGACTCTACTGAAGGTGACAAAGTAAGACTCTGTCTCAAAAAAAAAAAAATTATCAATGTAATTCATATGTATTGTATATCATCTCTACGTCAGTCATAAGGGAAACACTGGTTCCTGACTTCACACAGCTTCCAGTCCCAGATGACATTTTTTAAAAAGCAAATCAGGGCAATGTATCTCAGATTCCATGTAGACAAACTAGGTTTAGTTTTTAAGCATGAATATCCTTCTCTTATGAATAATAAAAAATTGATCATTCTCTTCTATAGTTTATTTTTATAAATTAAAGTGGCCTTAAGCAACTCAACATACAGCAGACTAACATGGAAGGCAAAGTTCAGTCTCTAAAAGGCCAATATTAAACAATACAGACCATTAGCTACTTGGAATATTGTTATTCTTCAGACTTGGCTAGCTTGGCAGGATGCAGTCATTTTACACATAGACCACAGAATGAACTTGTCTTAGACACCTCTACATTTCCCAACTCAACTTAGTGACTGACTAATGGCAAGTACCTAGTACAGTAAATAGATTTGCTGATCTGAACTCAGAGTTAGACCTCTCTCTACTAGGATGACAGGAACTGCATGGAAATTTTTTTAAGTCAGGTGGGTAGCTGATAATACCTGGCTTTCACTTATACTTTCTCTGCCATATGTTAGAGTTTCCCAGCCAACATGCCAAGGCACACTCACACGTTTGCTGCAGTGTGTTAGTAACGTGCAGAGATACTAGCCCCTTCAGCTCCTAGGCAGCACGTGGTCTCATCTCACCAGGCCACACAAACTCTACCGCTATCTGCACGTGGCACAAGGTAAGAAAGACCTGGTAGCTCTGCTCTCTACCATATAACTTTAAGGTCTCAATTTCATATTCGCACAAACCTGAGCCAAGATAATTTCCTGGGGAATAGTGCTCTTTCAGCCCACTTCTGTGTAGCTTTCTAATGGGATGAAAAGATAAACCACGCTTTTATTTGTTTATTGGTATTATATTCAACCACACTCCACAAATCCTTTGTGGAATGAGATAGGATATACATAAACAAGTGTCTGGTTTTTAATTTTTCCTAACACTGGGCAGACCATTTTTATCAGCAGCACAGAACCACAGAAGCCACGTGCTTGAGATTCTTCAAAGCCCCCTTTACGAGAGCAAAGGGCTATTCAACTCTTATCAAAGGACGGTGAGAGGAGTGTCATTTGAGAAATATTGACTGAGACACCCTTTCATCTCAGTTCCCAAAGTTCTGTTCTTCCTCTGAAATATATTAAGGAGAAATGCACTTGCCTGAGACTTCAGCTGTCCACGGAAATATCAGCACTGAACCAGGTTCCAAGACCATCTTCTTAGCTTTTATGAGGAGGTGATGAGTTTTTTTTAAAGCAAGTAAAAAGTTTATCTGAACCTTCTGATGATGCCCTAATTAGATTGTAAGGTGCTTGAAAGCAGGGACTATTGTACCTTTTGTGTAGAGCTAGCACCAAAGGCAGTGGGTGCTGTGTGCATGAAAATCATTATATACCTATATGTTGAGTAGAAGAAACAAAGTATTCAAGCAAATTATAACAATGTGTAGTGAGATTTTTTTTTTTTTAAGAAAGGAAACTCAAATCGTGAAGGTAAAGTTGGGTTTTCCATGGGAAATAACTTCAAAACTACTGCAAATACGTAGTCTGAACAGGCTTCATCACCAGGTTATTTTAAACCATTGTATAATTTAGAAACATCTAAAAATTGTTTTAATGAAGAGATGGCCTTTTAAAAACCTGGTCCTGAGGTTACTGAGATCAGTATGGGCAAATTCATTTAGATGAGGGAGCTCAAAGTATTCTTTCTGTAAAAGCCACAACAAAAGGTAAAATTCTCAGGACATCTGTGAACTAAACCAAGTTCAGGGCGGTAATAGTGCCAACTTCTGAGCCTCTGGCTGCTTTCCTGACAGTCCAGGAAGTGTATCTCCTGTCAGTTCCTGAAAGGGACTTCAGCTGCCAAATCAGGAGGGGAAAGGGAAGTAAAGAAGGCGCTGGGAAAACTGGCACAAGAACACAGACAGCTTCAAGGCATTCAGAGTTACAGTTGAAAAAAAAAATCATTTAAAGGTGACTGCCAAGATTACAGTGGATTTAAATCAGTGTAAGAAAGCTTTCATGATTAAGACCACTTTAAAACCCTAGACCCAAAACCGTTCTAGAGAAATAAACACCGACACTAGTACCTACTTACTGCCAGAAAATGCACCTCCCATGGGACAAGAAATGACAACTTCAACAGTCTTTGTTGCTAAATACAGTGCCATCCTGTTACAATAGTTGGTTTTTATAGACTCAGGGAGGGAGTGTTGAAGGTCAATCAGTGCCCCTGGCAAGTTAACACCGTCGCTACTTAAACAGACCCAGGAAAGTAGACCGATGACCACCATCCTGTCCCACGACCCTAGGGTCCCTTACCAGGCTGAAACCCGTGGGTGCTGAGGCAGTTCAGAAAGCAGCGCCGACACCCAGAGTCGAATCTTTCGGGTTAATTCCAACTCTCTTCTACCCATTATTTTTCTTTGCAGTAGAGTCCCAGGGACCTGTACCCACAGCAGAAACTTGGATTTGGGGAGGGAATCCCAGGGAAGAGAAGCGAGGAGAAGAGTCCACTCCGTCAGGACACTCTTGCCCCTCCATGGTCCCCACTGTCCCCGGACCGGCCCAGCTGCCCCGCCGCGGAGCCCCTAGCTCGCCGGAGCACGAGGACTCGGCTCCGGGAGGGGTCAGGTGCCCGCCCCACGCTGCCACCGGGGAGCCCCGCCCCGCAGGCCCGGCCCGCGCCGCGGTAACCCGGAAGTGGCGGCGGCGGGCGTGCGGGGAGCGGGAGCGGTAGCGGGAGGCGGCGCGCACGAGCCGGCCATGGCCGCCGCCACCAGCTTTGTGTGGCGCGCGCGGGCCCCGGCCGCCCGCACCTTGCCCGGGCTCCGGGGCCACCGCTGACCCGCCCCGGCCAGGAGCGCCACGCCCGCCGGGCCGGCCCCGCCTCCGCCCCTCCTCCGCCTCCTCCCGCCGTCGGCCGGGCGGGCGGGCCGCAGCTGCCCTCCGCGATCGCTCGCCCGCTCCCGGGCCGCGCGCCCGGCCGCCCTCCCTTCTCCCGGGCCAGCCAGTCAGCCAGCCAGCCAGCCGGGCCGGCGGCGGGCGCCAGGCCGCCCCGATGCCTGAGCCAGGCCCCAGGATGAACGGCTTCTCGCTGGGCGAGCTGTGCTGGCTCTTCTGCTGCCCGCCCTGCCCGAGTCGCATCGCCGCCAAGCTGGCCTTCCTGCCGCCCGAGCCCACCTACACGGTGCTGGCGCCGGAGCAGCGCGGCCCCGGCGCGCCCGCCCCGGCCCCGGCCGCGGCCGCCGCCTCCTCCTCCTCCTCCGCGGCCCAGTCGGCGCCTCAGCAGTCCGAGGAGGGCGCGGGCGCGGGGCCCGGCGCGTGCAGCCTGCACCTCAGCGAGCGCGCCGACTGGCAGTACTCGCAGCGCGAGCTGGACGCAGTCGAGGTCTTCTTCTCGCGCACGGCCCGGGACAACCGGCTGGGCTGCATGTTCGTGCGCTGCGCGCCCTCCAGCCGGTACACGCTGCTCTTCTCGCACGGCAACGCCGTGGACCTGGGCCAGATGTGCAGCTTCTACATCGGCCTCGGCTCGCGCATCAACTGCAACATCTTCTCCTACGACTACTCAGGCTACGGCGTGAGCTCGGGCAAGCCCTCCGAGAAGAACCTCTACGCCGACATCGACGCCGCGTGGCAGGCGCTGCGCACCCGGTGAGCCCGGCGGGGGTTGCCAGGCCTGGCCTGCGGATGCGGGTGGGTGGCCTGTGGGGAGAGGGAGCTCCTTCTCCGGGGCTGTGGGTGAACGGGAACTCCCTGGCCCCGCGTCCACCCTCTCCGGAAACCCCGCCAGTCCTCAGGTTCCAGGAGAGCTCAGACTCGGAGGATTTTGCCTGCTTTGGCACACCTGGGTGTCGCCGGTCCACCGGCTGGGGCTTTGTGGCTGTACTCACTGCAAATAGCAGCGTGTGGGTGCTTAAGTACAGGGCAGAAAGCAACAACTTGGTTCGTCTTTCGTTTGTGTGAGCTGACCCAGAGACTGAGGTCCTCAGGTTGTAGTGACCTTGAGCAAGGCACCTGCGTCTCTAGACCTCAGATTCTTCCTCTGTAAAGTCAGTGGGTGTGACAGGATGACCTCCGAAAGACTTTCCGCTTGCAAAGAGCCCCCAAGGTAGTGTCTGGGCGACCTTAGAGGCTGACGGGGGACGGATTGTCCAGCAGTTCGCCTCCCGTTGGGGGAGAGTAGCTGGCACTGTGGACAGGAAGTTAGTTGGTGACTGGTGGCCTGGTGTCTTTAACAGAGCCTAAAACAGCCCTGGATAAGTTTCAGTCTTAAAGGGTTTGGGGAACTCTTTTGACCTTGAATTAGCATTCAAAGGACTGGAAAGTATGTATCGAGGGCTTTTTATTAATTCATGCTAGGCACAAACTGGAGGCATTGTTTAAGGGTTGGACCTGGTGAAACAAACAAACAAAAAAACTTGGGTTTTATTCTCAATTAGACAAGGGTCTGCTAAGTGAGCAAGTCAGGTCACCTGTTAGTGCTCCAGTTTTGGTATATGTGACCTTTTCCATCTACCTCAAAGCAGTGATGGTGAAAATACCTGAGGTCGTGTCTGTAATGAGATGTGATTTCTTTCAATGGAGGAGACCCCATAATTACAATGAGCATTGTTGTCGCTGTGGACCCTTGTATAGTTTCTACCTAAAATTTACTTATTGGTTTGTGCACATAGCTGGCAGTAATTAATTTTCCCATTCATGTTTATATGTGTGTCCATGTGTTCATAAGTTACCCCTTGCCTGTCTGGGAAAATAGCTTGTCCAACTGGGAAGTAATTATTTACTATACTTAGGGTGTTTGTGTCCCCTGACGTCCTGAGGGGATGCCCTCTTCTAAATTACAGCCTTCCAAAAGTGGCTTAGGCAGAGGAGAGCATATCACATGCAGTTCTTTGGGGTCAGAATTCACAAGCAGTTAAAAGCCACCTGTTCCAGTAAAAGGTTTCTAGTAAAAGTATGTGTCACACACAGTCTCTCTCTATATATATATTCTAGAGTTTGCTGTTAGTAAAGGAAGTAAAAATAAGGTTGGTGTTGGATCTTTTAAAAGTGAAATATGAAAATATCTTGTGTAGATTTTATTTGAAAGTTCTATAGAATGTTGCTTCCCTGTCTCCACATTTGCATTCAAATGAAAACTTTTCCCAGGGCTATCCCTGTGCCCTGAATATGCAGGTGTGTCCCTGTTGCAACATAGGTAAGGTATAGTTGTTTCCTGGGGACTTTCCTTGTCATTTTGAGTTGAATTAAGGGGCATTGTTTGGGATGACATTACATTTTGTATTACCTGACCGTATATCTAAATTGCCCATGATTTACTTCATGTTATGCCAGAACTCATATCTGAATAGATTTATGCACCTGTAAAATAGTTTAGAATTTAGGCTCTATGCTGGTAGCTCAATGGATAGGGCCCTGGCCAACTTACACCGGGGCTGGCAGTTTCTAACCCGGCCCAGGCCTGCAAAACAGCAATGACATAGCTGGGCACTGTGGCGGGCACCTGTAGGCCCAGCTACTTGGGAGACGGAGGCAAAAGAATCACTTAAGCCCAAGAGTTTGCAGTTGCTGTGAGCTGTGATGCCATGGCACTCTACCGAGGGCAACGTAATGAGACTCTTGTCTCAAAAAAATTAAAATAAAAAAAGTTTAGAATTTAAAAGCAAAATGAGAATCTTAAAATATGAAGAAATCTCACAGAACCTCTTGTCTTGTGCCTTTCAAACTATTTAAACTGTGACCCCATAGGAAGAAGCACGGTGTACATCTTGATCAAGCACACGCATTCACATCTGTATGTATCCAAAACAAATGTCTCACAAAACAGTATTCTGTGGGCAGTGCACTTCACAGAGTATGTTTTATTTCACTTTTTTTTTTTTTTAAAAGAAGGCTTCTGGTGGCTCACCACATTTATATTTCCATTTATTTGTGGATGCTGCTCCTGTTCACCCACCTCATCCTACAGATAATCTCCCAGCCAACCAGCAGTTGGTCTTGTGACTACTACAGTTTAGTACTATTTCCACTGCACTATGTAGCCATTTTTGTCAAATTTCTCAAGAGGTGCCATTGTGTGTCTTGGTTATACTAAACAGAACTTACCTGGTTCCGAAGCTGCTTGGTCCCTTCACTGTAGCCCTCTCATTTCCCATGGTGATGTCCTTCTTGTCTAGTTCTCCTCTCTGATCTTGTCAAGAACGTACACTGTTCTCTGACTGTTTATCATTCCGTTCAGGCCACTGACATGGCAGGAACCCCTTCTTCCCCATGTGCCCATTCTTCTGTGTCTGCAGACTCTCTTTTGTACCTTCCCAGCCCCATGTCTTCGTGGGAGAACTTTCTCTTTTCCCACCTGGGTACACACTCCTCAGGACATTGACCCGAGAGCTTACCTTGTCTGGAGTGTCCCAAGTCATCTCCATCTTTGTACTTGTGTTACTCCCCCAAGAGGATTGCAAGGTGTGTTGTCAGTGCCTGTTGCCCCCACAGCTCCCAGCCCGGGACTTTGTCTTCTCTCCTCCCATTCTCATCTGGCCCTTTGTGCGTGCCCTGCCCTTGTGCTGGGAACACTGGATCCTGACTCGACCCCAGTGGGTTAGGAGACCGTTCATGTTCCCTGTGGGCCTGGTGCTCAGCTCCCTGGCCTGCGGTTATCACAATGTTGCTAGATGTGCCATTTAACTGTCTCCCCACTAAATTGAAAGATCGTTGGGGACAGGGACTCTGTGTCTTCTCTGTTCCCAGCAGTTGCTGGCAAAGTGTCTTAAAGTAATAGGTACTCGTGAAATATTTGTCTAATCAGTTGCACATATGGGTGCCCTGTAAATAAATGAGACGAATTTAATTTTTTCTAAATTGAGTTCTTAAAAAGACTTGGATGGTGTTTTACCTTTAGGGCTTAATATCTCTGGGTACATACTGACTTGAGGTCTGATCTACTTTGTATCCATTCTGTTGGTGGTGTTGTGATGTTGAAATATCTGTATTGAACGGAAGAGTAATAATAATCCTTGTATTTCTCTTCGTCTTTTATCCATTATCTAGCTGTGTCAGCGCCTACTCATGCTATAGTGAGCTGCCCTGCCTTGACGCGGCACTTTAAATTGCATTAAATTTAAAGCACATGTGGACAAAGGCTATGAGTCTTCTCAAATGATGAGTAGTAAAGCTGGCAGATAATCTAGAATAAGGGCTTCAGGAGGAAGCAAATGTGGAAAGCAAAAGCCAGGGACAGGGGTGTCCAACCTTTTTTCTTTTCTGCAGTGCACTGGGAGAATAGGAGTTGTCTTGGGCCACACATTAAGTGTGAAAAAACTAAGGAAAACTGATTAGCCAAAAAAAAATCCTCAGCATGAGTCCACCCCAGGTTGGACACCACTGGCCTGGGATTTCTACCTGGGTTTGATTAGGGGGAAGAAAAACAGAACATGTAATATGAACAGTTTGATAAGGTGAAAGCACAATGATATTTCTAGAGAGGAAATAGAATGTTGGCTTGCACTCGGAGGGAGACAATAGGTGAGTATCCCATTAGGAAGATTGAAACTCTTAAGAACAGACTTGTTGAAACTAAAGTAGGCTAAATGTGTTTTGGGGGCTCACTTAGA
Organism: Galagoides demidoff; assembly: GCA_963574575.1. Taxonomy (NCBI): domain Eukaryota; kingdom Metazoa; phylum Chordata; class Mammalia; order Primates; family Galagidae; genus Galagoides; species Galagoides demidoff. The sequence continues at coordinate 20,328 of CAUYQV010145055.1, read as the reverse complement.
GCCCCTCATATCCACGTACCCTTCTCCCTTGCAAGCGCTCTGTGGCAGAGCCTGGCTCTTCAGGCACCCTCCCTGTGCCATCACCCTGGTTTTCCCTTTGCAGTTCCCTGCTTCCCACCAAAATGTACTCATCTGTGGCTCTTTTTTGAGGGGCCTTGCTTTTCTCCAGTAATACAGTTGCCAAAGATCTGACAGACTATTTGATTTTCTGTGTTAGCGGGCAATAACTCCTTAATGCATTATCCTCCAAGCATGTTTGTTTTTATTAAGAGTACTCTTGGAGTCTTGTTCTTAGGTAAAATCCAGTCTTAAAACTAATAGTGCCGTGGCATATTGGTGGAAGAAGCATTTAAGTGAAGTAAGTCACTTAAATCATACTATCCTGAGGTTACTTATTTATGGTCACCCCTACCTTTTGTTACTACTCCTTACTCTGCTCGATTCTATATTGATTATCCCACCTATGACTTAAAGTCTGGCTTTGGGAATCGCAGTTTTCACTTGGGTAGCTGCTTTACACGCTGTACTGGATTTTACTTAGTCTTGAGTTGAAACTAAGTCTGTTCCACTCTTAGAAGCCTGTCTGCAGGAATCTAAAATATCAGGCCTCACACTTAGTAGATCATTATTTGCACAACAGAGGGTTTTTATAGGATTTTTTAAAATAACAGTCTTCCTAATTTTGTCTAAAAGGACAAACACAAAACCTTTTGGACTAGGATAATTAGTTCCAACTCTACCACTCTCACTAGTTTCACCATTCACTACCTTCCTCAGTTGTGTGCTGTTCTAATAAAATACCTGAGATCAGTAATATATAAAGAAGAGACATGTTAGGCATGGTGCATGTAATCCCAGCCTTCTGGGAGACTGAGGTGGGAGGACCCCTTGAGCTCAAGAGTTGGAGACGAACCTGAGCAAGAGTGAGACCTCATCTCTACTAAAAATAGAAAAATTACCCAGGTGGTGTGATAGGAGCCTGTAGTCCCAGCTACTCAGGAGGCTGACACAAGAGAATCTATAGCACTCTAGCCTAGGCAATAGGGTATGATTCTGTCTCAAAAGAAAAAAAGAGAGAAAGAAAGAAAAGACATTTCTTTCCCATGGTTCTCGAGGCAGGAAATCCAAGATCAAGGCACCTGGCTGGTTAGTGTCTGGTGAGGGTCTATTCTCTGCTTCCAAAATGGTGTCTTGAAGCCTCCACCAGAGAAGAACCTCCTTCTGAAGAGCAAGAGAGAAAGGGAGGGAAGGAAGGAGGAAAGAGAGAGTCTTAGTTTGCCCTTTTGTAAAAAGCTCAGTGTGAGATAACACATTAATCCCTATGTGAGGATGGATCTCCTGGCCTAATCAGTCTTGATATGTTTATGTTGGTAGTAAAATGTCAACATGAGCTTTGAAGGAGACAGACATTCAGACCATAGCAGTCACCTTGAACAAAGGCACGTCACTTCTCATTCCATTGTTTTACCACCGAGAACAATGGGATGTGATGCAACTGCGTGACTTCTGACGTGGCTTCTGGTAGGTGTTGTGTGATTTTTCAGGGAACATACCTAATGTCTGGAACTTAACTTTTCTTGACTACACTAGGAAACTCAGTGGATCTGAACCCTAGCTGTACTTTAGAATTTCCTAGCTTGAATTTTTTAAAAATCCGATCTGTGTATCCAGGAGCATCAGGCAGCCAGAGTTGAGATACACCACCAGCCTAGAAACATCCAAAAGCCAGTGTACAAAGATTGGCTTCAGTTGTAATTGATTAAGAGTCAAAGATGCTAGAATGTTAGAGAAGGCTTTTTTACACGTATGTATACAGGGGTCCCCCCGTATCTTTGGGAGATATGTTCTGAGACCCCAGTGGATGCCTGAGAACTCAGGTAGTACCTGACCTTTATTTTACAAAGAGAGAGGAGAGGAAGTGAAGGAGGGAAGATAATGGGGGAAGGGAGACAGAGAGCAAGGGATGTGGTGAGACTTCCCAAAAGAAAAAGAATGCCACTCCAGGTCTAGTGGGTAGGAGAGTTTAAGGGTGACAAATAATTAAACTGCAGCCAAATTTACAAGGTGTTGTGAAAACTGGTCCATCCGCTTTTCCTGGCTTGGTGGAAGACATATCCCATTGTTCTCCGGACACTCAGGAACTACTCGGGGCTAAAGGAGTAAGTTCTGCTGAACTGTAAAGAGAAGGAATTTACATTAACTTTTGGTCTGCTGGGCTCCTTAACTGCTTGTGAAAACTGAAATGCAGAGGAGGAGGAGGGGCTGCTGGCAAGAGAAAGCAGGCGGTCAGAGAGGGATTGATTTCTTTGGCCTTACTGAAAAGCTGTCAGTTAATAACTTCCCTATTATTTCACTGTAAAGACTGAACATCCTTACGTATGGTAAAGTTTAATTTATAAATTAGGCACTGTAAGAGATTAGCAGATAATGATTATAAAACAGAACAGTTCTAACAAATACTATAATAAAAGTTATGAGAATGTGGTCTCTCCCAAAACATCTTTTTGTTCTGTCCCTCGGGTGACTGAAACACAGAAGTTGATTTTAGTTAAAGATCTTTTTGGTGGCCAGGAGGTCATTAAAATAAACCATATAGAGGGGCAGTGCTAGAAAAGGAGTCACCACATTCACTTTGACAAGATCCCTTGGAGTCTTGACTGAGGCGGAAGCCTGGAACTTGGAAGCTGTCAGGGCCCCTGGCCCTGCCCTGCCCTTGCTCCCTCCAGCTGCCAGCCTGTCCAGCGGTCTTTCTCCACTGTGGTCTTTGCACATCTCCTCACACATCTCACCCAGCTTTGCTCCAACTTGGCTGTCCTGGAGCTGGCTCCTTGCTTGGTGCCCGTTCTTGCTTCACCTGCTATACTTCAGGGTTAGTGATAGCTCTGGGGGCTGCAGGAGGGAGTTGTCCTAGGAGAAGAGGGCTGTGGCCTGGGCAGGTATCACCAGACACATTTCTGCACCCCCTGAGCCAGGTTCCTGCCCCTGTCTGGTTATGGATGGAGGGTTGTGTGGGTCGTCTCCACTCTGCCTCCTGTGACGGAGTTCATACTGACAAGAGAGCATCTGCCTTGCAGAACAGACCACAGTTAATTCCATAAACCAGGTCAGTGGAGCGGTGACGTCATTGTCTTTTTGTGATCATATGCGTGGGTCCCCATTGTAAGCCTGGAAGTGAAAGGGCTGTAGAAAAACAGGTCTCTCCCCTTAGCTACTTCCCCAACCCTGACCCACAGCGACACACACTGCCCACCTGGAGCGGTGGGGCTGCTGGTAAAGTGGTCTGTGTGCTGTGGACCGACTCTGAACGACCGTGGGATGAACCCAGCGCTGGGTGAGGAAGATAGAAAAGGGGAGGGCATGGTCTGCACAGTGCCAGCTGACTTTCTGTGTGACTCAGGTCAAGGGCTCCCTGGCATGAAATGATTTAATGACTTATTTCTTCATTTAGATGCTTTACAGCCAGAGCTGGTTTCTGGCTCTTATGTCAGAATAACAGACAAGGTTGTCTCAAGGGTAACCTGGGAAAGAATGTTCCCCACACTTCAGCGCTTCCTATGATGTTCTTTTGTTAGGTTGGTTCGCTTTTTTTTGAGATTCTGCCTACCTTTAGCTGCTTGACCTCAGGCAAGTTTTCCAACCTTTTCTAACCTTAGTTAAAGTAATGAGGACAATGACAACAGCCACAGTCACTTCTTAGCAGCTTCCTTTTTTTTTTTTTTTTTGAGACGGAACCTCAAGCTATCCCCCTGGGTAGAGTGCCATGGCATCACAGCTCATAGCAACCCCTCCAACTCCTGGGCTCAAGCGAGTCTCCTGCCTCCACCTCCCAAGTAGCTGGGACCATAGGCGCCCGCCACAACGCCCGGCCATTTCTTGGTTGCAGCCATCATTGTTGTTTGGCGGGCCCGGGCTGGGGATTCGAACCCGCCACCTTAGATGTATGTGGCTGGCACCTTAGCCAATTGAGCCACAGGCGCCGAGCCTCTTAGCAGCTTCTTAACTGGCCTTCCCATTGTTGATAATGTTGTTAGAACTGAGATGACCAAATCCTCAGGTCTTGCTGAAAACCAGAGGCTTAAATCAAGAGTTAAGGAAATTGTTTCTTTTCTTGCTTTTGTGGATGGAAGTACCCAGGTCAAGCCTAGTATGGTGTGTGGATGTACAGCAGTGATTTTGAGGATCTTAGGTATGCAGTGAATATTTTTAAAGACCATTAAATTATTTTCTAAAGAAGTTCAAAGCATGGTAAGTATATTCTTTTTTTACCATTTTTTTTCTTTGATCAACATAATTTACATGTTTCACAGAAGTTTAACCATAGGTTCAAGTGTGCTATGAGATAAAAAAGTTTGAAAAACCCTGCTGTAGAGGAACAGTACAGAGTTTTCATTTTGTTTGGGGCTGAGGGGAAGTAGGCTCTGTGGACCTCTTGCTTGTGGCCTTGGGAGCTCTGGGGAGTGGTGCTTATTAAACTCTGATAGCATTTCATCTACCAAGGTGTTTATATACCTAAAGGAGATCTTCAAAGGAGAGGAACCTTTCCTGTAACCCAACACCTGTGATCACTTGGTTGTTTCCAGGCTTAGCTCTTAGGAGCTGGGCAGAAACCAGAGACTTCTTAGAGTACAAAGTCAGAGGTGGCAGGGACAAGAAGGCGACACATTGTCTCTCCTGCTCTGTTCAGAACATTCTGCTTGTTCTTTACTTACCAGATGACCTTCCACAGACAGAGTTATCCTTCCCTTTTCCTACATTTGGCCAAGGGACCGGAATCACTTGCTTCCTTTTGAAATATGAATGCTCCCATCATGCCTTGCACCTTGGGTTCACGTGGCCTTTCCGAGGCTCTGTGTGATGGAGCTCATTGATAATTTTCACATTATCGATCCACTTGTGAGTGTTAAAGGACTATGGCACCATGGTGAAATTGGAAACCTCTGTTTCCAGGAAGTCTAGGTCATTCAGATTCAATGCTCAGGCTAATAGTTAACTGTTGTGTATCAATTACATACTTTGTGAGTCTCTGAGAAGAGCCCAACCTCAAGATTATTTAACAGAGTGCTACTTACATTTCCAAAGGAAGCAGAGCACCCAGACCCCTTAGTTTTGATTATTAGTTTGCTCCTTCACTTGACGTTTTTCTAACTGGTTATGTGAGCAATTACTTTGGCAGGAAAAATGTAAAGGAGCCTGTATTCAGGGAATATCCACAAAAAGGGAGTTTCCAGACGTGAAGTATAATTCTGCTAGCTAAAGCCTCTGTTAGGTAATCAGATGAGAATTCCAACTTATCCCAAACTGTTTTTAGTTTTTGTTGCGGACACAAGTAAACCTTGTGTAATGATGATTACATTGACTGCAGAGGTCTGTGCATATAATGCTAGAACAAGACTTTTGTATTTTGGTTTAACATAAAGGATTTTATTTTTACCTATTGTCATAGCTCTTTATTCCTCTAATAACCACTCTTGTCCATTGATCCAGGCCCCAGCATCCTCTTTAGTGCTTTTTCTCCTACAGCAGCCACACATAGCTATTATTTTTTTTTTCTTTTGAATATTTTTCCTTTCTGTCTGTTTTCCCAGGTCTAGGCCCTTGATAACTTGTCCCTGGGTTACTGTGTGATTTATCTGGTGGGGAGGGCCAGCTGAAACCTGCATGCCCGGCTTCACTTCAGGCTTCTATAAGTGTACAGCGTGAGATGTAGTGAGTGCTCATCCAGTATTTGTAGGGTAGATAAACAAATTGCTAATAACAGTACTCACAGGCTTTAGTGTAAGAATAATTTGGAGGGCCTTTTTAAGACAGACACAAGGCCCTATCCTCAAAGATGCTGACAGAGTAGGTCTGGGGCAGGCCCAGTAGGAAGGGTAGGAGGTGGTCTGTATTTCAGGACCCTAGGTCATGTAAGTTTTGGGGGGAGGCAGTTGGAGACCCCCCCCATAGTGACTTGTGGTTGTGTAGTACACCCCAACCTTAGAGTTCACTGTGATTCTCCTTTGCCTGGAGCAGCAACATTTATTATGCAACTTGTCCATATTATACCAGCGGTTTTCAAATTTTATTTGGAGAAAATATACTTTTGTAAGCACATATGGATATGTAGTTTTTTTATGGTGTTGGTAGCTGTTATCCTGCTGTGTGCTTCTCAGATCCACATCTGGATCACAGTCTTCTTCCTTCATCACTCCGCCTTCTGCTCCCGTCATGTGCAGTGTTAGTATTCCACACCCAGGAAGCCTCTTCCTGGTTATTTCCCCACCCTGCACCACCCCACAGCCTGTACTGTGGCCACACCTCACACCTTGTAACCACCTGGCATGCTCTACTTCTAGGGCTTTGAGTGCTGAAATGCCCCTTCTGACTCATCTCATATCCTGTTGAATCTGCTTATTTAACAAACATTAAGTGCCTGTCATTAAAGGCCAGGAATAATTCCAGAACAAAACAAACAAACAAAATCCCTGTTTTTATGATGCTTCCATTCACAAGCCTGATGAAAAACAGTAATCATGGCCAAGTACAATGGCTCATGCCTGTAATCCCAGTACTCTGGGAGGCCTAAACAGGTGGATCACTTGAGCGTAGGAGTTAGATGGAGACTAGCTTAAGCAAGGGCAAGACTCTGCCTCTGTTGAAAATATGGTGCTTATAGTCTTAGCTACTCAGGAGGCTGAGGCAGGGGGATTGCTTGAGCCCAAGAGTTTGAGGTTGCTGTGGGCTATGATGACATCGTGGCACTCTACCCAAGATAACAGAGCAAGATTCTGTCTCAAAAAAATATTAAAAAAAAAAAGGAAAAAGAAAAATGGCAATTGTAATAATTATGTGAATATGATAGTTTATTAGACTATAATAAATGCTGGAGAAAAACATAAACACAGGGCAAGGTGATGGACATACTGGAGACAGGACATGTGGGCTGTAGCTTTAAAAAGGCAATCAGTATGCACTTTACCTGTATGAGAATCAGACCTGGGTTGCTTGAGCCCAAAGCTATGATGATGCCATTATATTCTACCTAGGGTGACAGAGGGAGACCCTGTCTCCAAAAAAAAAAAAAAGGACTTGAGCTTTTAGAACATGAAAAAAGGAGCTATAGGAAGGCTTTGGGTAGAGAAGTGATGCAGTCTGACTTAGGGTTTCAAAAGGATCATGCTGTATTGTGTGGATGGTAAACCAGAGGGGCCACATGTCAGGGGACAAGGTGGGAGACCAGTTAGGAGCTGACCATAGTATTTTAGGTGGGAGATACTGGTAGCTTGGGTGAGGATAGTAGCAGCAGAGGTGGTGAGAAGTACTCAGATTTTGGATATATTTTAAAAGTAGAACCGACAGTATTTGCTGGTATAGAGCAGGGAAGGGCGTTGTCAAGGATAACCCCAAGGATTCTGGCTTGAGCAACAGGAAACCTGGAGTTGCTGAGGGGAGTCAGTGAGGGGAGGGTTGTGAGTGGCTTGGGTCTGGGGGGACAGGATTTGGACCAGGAGTGTGGCTTTGGATGTGCTGAGTGTGCCGATCCCAGCAGACTTTTAACTGGAGATGTACAGCAAGCCGTAGAATGAAAGTCTGAAGTTGGAGGGGGTGAGGCCTGGACTGGAGATTAATCGGGAATTGTCCTTTCAAAGGAGAGGCAATTAAGACATAAACTGAAAGGATTGGCAGTTTTGCTGAGATAGAGCAGCCTCTGCCCTCACCTGTTGTGTCACCCTGTAAGAGCTCTGTTTATGGAGTTCCATGCTATCTTTTTCAACAGTGTCTTTACCTCTGGAAGGTTGGTGAAAACAACCCTGTGCTGCAGGGTCAGATGTTCAAGTGAAGGGTAAGTGACTCCTCTCTGAGGGCATGGGCTTTGGGTTGTGTGTATTGTGTTTGCCTGAGCTGTGACTCTTTGGTCACTCTGTGTCTGGAGAGTGATTGCTGGTGTCCTCTGTGATTTCTTTTGAGCACCCAGGAGAGCAGCAGGCAGGGCAGCTCCGTGCCCACTTGTGAGTTCCTGCAGAAGTCTCTGGGCTCCGGGCATCTTGCTCTGCCAGAGGTCTTTTCATCCCTGCTTACTTCCACACTTCCACTGGATGATTTCCCCAAAACCGCATACTAACTCCGTGTGGACTGGTGTTTCTTGATGTGCAAAATGGGAGGGGACCATAATTAACTTTTGCAGGATTTAAGTATATTGAAGTTTACGGTGTTAATTTGCATAATGCCTCCTGCCCATGTATTTCCCTTTATTTCCTCTGAACTAAAAATGGGACAAGAGTTTCTTGGGGACTGTCGCAGGCATCTGGGTCTTCAGAAATCTATTCTTTTGTTATTTTTGAGTTATCCACTTATCTTTGCATTTTCTAAGGAACTGCAGAGTTAATTAATTACTACCCCAAACAATTGTAGTCTAAATCTCTCAGGAATTGTCCCTTCATTTGCAACTCTTTTCTGGAAAAAAATAAAAGATTGCTTCTTGTACATTTATGAAAGGAAAAAAAGCCCTGGTTTTTCTGTGTGTTTTATCTGGAATGCTTTTTTCTGGCTGTCAAATGCTATTGGGATCCCTCCTGCACCTGTTCATACACCCCCCCTTGCAAAGCCTTGCCATCCTATCTCTGCTAACTCTATGATCCCCTGGTCTTTTGGTTAGTTAGTACTATATCGCACTCTGTAAGAATGTGTTCTCCTTGAGGGCAAGACGGTATTCTTTTTCCATTCTTTTTTGATTTACCTGGAGCCAAGAATAATACTCCTTGACTGAGTAGAACCCCACTGCAAGGCAGTGTTTGTATTTTGGCCTATTTTCTTTCAGGTTCAAGATTCATTGTGTTCATGTTGATTCTTGGAGTGGAGACCTCAGTCAGATAGCTGCTGTGGTCCTTCCAGGCTTGGCTGTGAATGGGTAACCCAGCCTAGGGGAGGTGGAAGGGACAGTAAGGACCCAGCAAACCAAGATCCTTGCCTCAGCTGGACATCTGGTCCTTCAAATGCCTGGCCTTCTTAAGCAAGACAAAGCTTGTTTTCTTAAGAGAAATCTCACCTGTCTGTGCGTCAGGTCCAAGAAGAGAGGTAAAGGGCTAATAACTAGAATTACAAAGAACTTAAGCATATCAGCAAGAACAAAATAAACAACCCTTTCAAAAACTGGGCAAAAGACCTGAATATTCTTCTCTAAAGAAGAAAAACAGGTGACCAATAAACATGAAAAACTGTTTAGTGTTACTAATTATCAGGGAAATGCAAATTAAAACCACAGTGAGATACCACCTTACCCTGGTTAAAATAGCTCTTATTAAAAAGTCTAAAACAGGCTCGGCGCCTGTGGCTCAATCTGCTAAGGTGCCAGCCACATACACCTGGGGTGGCGGGTTCGAATCCCCAGCCCGGGCCCGCCAAACAACAATAATGGCTGCAACCAAAAAATGGCCGGGCATTGTGGCGGGCGCCTGTGGTCCCAGCTACTTGGGAGGCGGAGGCAGGAGGCTCGTTTGAGCCCAGGAGTTGGAGGTTGCTATGAGCTGTGATGCCATGGCACTCTACCCAGGGGGATAGCTTGAGGCTCTGTCTCAAAAAATAAAAAATAAATAAAAATAAAAAAAAATAAAAAGTCTAAAACAAGAGATGCTGGTATGGATGCAGAGAGAAAGGAATGCTTATACCCTGTTGGTGGAACTGCAAATTAGTACAATTTCTATGGAAAACAATATAGTGATTCCTCTAAGAACAAAGAAGGAGACCTACCATGGATCCTGCAGTTCCACTATTGGGCATTACTCAAAGGAAAGGAAGACTTCAGCAAAAAAGACACCTGTACACAAATGTTTATTGCAGCACATTTCACAATTGCAAAGATGTGGAATCCACCTGAGTGCCCATTAGTTCATGAGTAGATTAACAAAGTGTGGTATATATGATGGAGTACTACTCTGCCGTGAAAGGGTGAATTAATTCCTTCTGTAATAGCCCAGATGGAACTGGATAAAGTACTTCAAGAGTAGAAAAACAAGCACATGGACTCACTGTTAAATTATAACTACCTGATGAACACAGGTGGGCACAGAGGGGAGCTGGTGTAGAGGAAAGCTGCCAGGAGCCGGGCAAGGGGCAGAGACCAACCAGCGGGTACTTTGAACACTGGGTGACAGGGACACTTACAGCTGAGACTCAGGAATTACAGAGATGATCCATGTAACCAGAATCATTTGTGCTCCCATAATATTTTGAAATTCAAAAAAATTAAAGAAGAGAAAGAAGATGTTTGCCATTGGAGAGAGAGAAAGAAAGAGGATTGAGGGACATCTCAGTCTAATATGTTTTTATGATAGTCGGAAAAAGCGATTGTGGTGGTTATTATGGAGGAGTCTGCGGATACCTCCAGAGTTTGTTTGTACCTTCTCTGTCTTACCTATTGGCTTCACCTCCTCAGATCTGTGAGAACTGTGCATTCACTGTCTTTCTTATTTGCTTCGCCATGCTGTTTATTAAAAATGGAACAAAGCAAAACTTTATGAAGGAATATCTCAAGTTATACACAAGTTAAAGAAAATATCAAGTTAAACCCCATGGTTTGTCATCCACCTTCAACAGTGGTTAACATTCTGCCATTCTTGTAGCACCCACAGCTCCTGTCTCGCCCCACCAGTCTATAATTGTTATTACTTTGTGTGGGTCTTTTGCTTTCTTTTAAGGAAAAATGTGCATATGTTAAAAAGTATAAATTGTAGGCGGTTATTTCCTAGCAGGATCTTCTTGCCATCCGTACCAGCACTCAGGTCAATGAGCAGTGCAGAGCCCAGCTTCCCTTGGTGTGCCGTGGTGACAGTGGCGTACCGTTGTTGGAGTACGGGTCACAATATGAGAAAGAGTTAAGAGAGGTAGTGAGTACATACCAAAAGAAAGGCGTCGAGGTCTTAGGAAGGCAGAAAGAAAGATAGGGAACTCCAGAGGAGTGTCACATGTATCCAGAATTAGTGGAATGTAGTCAGCAGAGCCCTGGTGTGGAGCTAAGAGGCCAGTGGCTTCCAGTCAGCCCTTGAGACGACGCACAGTGTATGGCCTGGATAGTCTTACAATGTCCTTGGGCCTCATGGCCTCCATTTGTCAAGTAAGAAGTTTGCATTAGACACTGGTTCTGGTATAGCCAGCATTCACTAAACATCTGTTTTGTGCTAAGCACATTTCACATGTTAATGCAATTTATTTATTTATTTATTTTTTTATTTTTATTTTTTGTGAGACAGAGTCTCACTATGTGAGCCCTCGGTAGAGTGCCATGGCATCAGAGCTTACAGCAACCTCAAACTCTTTGGTTTAAGAAGCGATTCTTTTTTTTTTTTGAGACGGAGCCTCAAGCTATCCCCCTGGGTAGAGTGCCATGGCATCACAGCTCATAGCAACCTCCAACTCCTGGGCTCTCCTGCCTCCGCCTCCCAAGTAGCTGGGACCACAGGCGCCCACCACAACGCCTGGCCATTTTTTGGTTGCAGCCATCATTGTTGTTTGGCGGGCCCGGGCTGGGGATCCAAACCTACCACCTTAGGTGTATATGGCTGGCGCCTTAGCCGATTGAGCCACAGGCGCCGAGCCTTAAGAAGCAATTCTTTTGCTTCAGTTTCCCAAGTAGCTGGGACTACAGGTGCCCGCCACAGATTCCAACTGTATTTTGTTGTTGTTGTTGTTGTCATTGTTTGACAGTCCTGGGCCAGATTTGAACCCTCCAGTCCTAGTGTATGTGGCTGGCACCCTAGCCTGTAAGCTACAGGCGCTGAACGTAATTTTAATCATCACCACATTTGTGAGGCAAGAAACAGTTGTGTCCATTTCACAGACGCAAAAACTGAGGACAAGGAACCACGAAGGACTTGCTCTGGGTCACAGAAAGTTAAAAGATGAGCTGGGATTTATACCCAGGCGGAGCACATATTCTAAAATCAGAAAAAAATTCACTCTGTCAGTAGCTTCCCAAGGTGATAATGGGCAAGTGTGCTGGATGGTGCTCAGGACAGGACCAGGTATGGAAAGAAGATAGAAAAACCAGAATTTATATTACTGCTTGTTATTTATCATTTTTCATTGTTGATTTTTGTTTTCAATATCTGTGGTACAGATACTTGCAGTGGTGAAAGGAATCCAGTGGCCATCTCAATCTGTTTCTTCCTTTCAATTGATTTTCAGAGATTCTGGAGACCTGCTATGTGTTCAGAATACAGCTTAGACAACAGTGCAGGACTCCTTCAGAGGGGAAGTCTCTCCAAGGGTATTCAAAGTCATCTTTTAAAATGCAAATTGATTTTTTTTTTTTGTACCTTAGAAGATTGTACCTAGCATTTAGCCCAGCACCTGGCATACATAGATTTGTTGAAATTTCAAAACATTTTATTGTCATGCTGATATACTATTATTCTGAGAAAATAAATAAAAAAATATCAAATAACAGTATTAATTGAGAGCACTGGTGTCTAAACTTTTAATCATGTATCCTTCCTCGAAAAAAAGAAAATATGTATATATCTCTTGGTGGGCTGGGCTCCATGGCTCCGCCTGTAATGTTAGCACTCTAGAAGGCCAAGGTGGTGGATTACCTGCGCTTGGGAGTTGCCTTAGCAAGAGCAAGACTCCCTTTTCTTCTAAAAACAGAAAAAAGTAGCCGGGCAAGGTGGCAGATGCCTGTAGTGCCAGCTACTCATGAGGGGAGGAGCCCAAGAATTTGAGATTGCTGTGAGCTCTGATGCCATGGTACTCTACCCAGGGTGACAGAGTGAGTCTCTATCTCAAAAAAAAAAAAAAAAAAAATTGGATTGAGTAGTCCTGACTTTACCATTTGTATTGTGGATTTTGATGAGATGAAGTTGGCTAAGGATTAGTAAACAGAAACCTGATAAGTTGGGCCTCAGGCTGCAGAGGGTAAGAGCAAGGACTATAGAGCTAGACCACTGGGTTTGAATCCTGCCTGTGCTATTTAATTTAATGTGTGCCTCAGTTTCATCCTCTGTAAGGTGAGGAAATGAGAATTGTATGTATAGTGGGTTGTTAATCATAGCACATGAATGTTTGCAGAGCGCATATATGTTGGATAAAATAATTTTTTAAAATTGACACATAATATTTTACATATTTATGGGGTACATGTAATATTTTGTTACGTGCGTAGAATATGTTAGGAACATTTCAAGTTTTCTCCTCTAGCTACCTGGAGATGTGTTCTGTGATGCCCTGGTGCTGACTATAGTCACCCAGTGTGCTGTAGAAATTAGAATCTGCACTTTCAGTCTGAATGTGTGTTTGTGTTCACTGACTACCCTCTCTTCATTTCCCCTGTCCCCTCCCCTCCCCTTCCAGGCCTCTGGCATTTATTGATCTGCTCTCTACCTCTATGAGATCAAATTTCTTAGCCCCTACCTGTGAGTGAGATCTCATAATACTTCTCTTTCTGTGCCTACCTTATTTTACTTAATATGATGACCTCTGCTTGTATCCAGGTTGCTGAAAATGACGTGGTTTCATTCTTTTTTATGGGTGAATAGTATTTCACTGTGTGAGTGTGTCATACCCTCATTTTCTGTTTCCATCCCTGTGCTGCTGTGTGCAAAGTTGCAGTAAATAAGTGCAGCATCCTGCTGATTCACTGACTGGGGGGTAGGGGCTCAGTAATGGGATTGCTGGATTATATGGGCATTCTATTTTGTTTTTTGAAAACTCTCCACATTATTTTCCATTATAGTGGTACTAATTTACATTCTCACCAATGGAATATAAGAATTCCTTTTTCTCCACATCTTTGCCAGCATCTGTTATTTTGTGTCTTTTAATATAATAGCCATTATAAGTGGGAGAAGGTGATATCTCCTTGTGGTTTTGAATTACATCTCTAATGCTTAGTAATCTTTTTTTTTTTTTCTTGGTTGCAGCCATCATTGTTGTTTGGCAGGCCCGGGCTGGGGATTCGAACCCGCCACCCTAGGTGCATGTGGCTGGCACCCTAGCCGCTTGAGCCACAGGCGCCGAGCCAATGCTTAGTAATCTTAAGTGGTGTTGGCCATTTGTATGTTGTCTTTCGAGAAACGTCTGTTTACACCCTTTGCCCACTTTTTAAAGGGATCATTTATTTTTACTGTTGAGTTGTTTGAATTCTTTGTATATGCTGGGTATACTTTGTATATTAGTCCCTTGTTGGATAACGATTCTCCCATCCTACAGACTGTCTCTTCCCTCTGTTGATTGTTTCCTTTGTGTGCAGAAGCTTTTTAGTTTAATATGGTCTTATTTGTCTGTTTTTGGTTTTGTTGTCTATGCTTTTAAGGACTTAGGCATAAACTCTTTGCCACAACAAATGTTCTGAAGTATTTTTTATAGTTTCAGGTCTTGTATTTAAGTCTTTAATCCATCTTGAGTTGATTGTGTATATGGTGAGAGATGGGGATCCAGGTTCACCCTTCTGCTTGTGGATCTTCAGGTTTCCCAGCACCATTTATTGAAAGGGTATCTTTTCCCCCAATATATGTTCTTTCTTTTTTTTTGCCAAAAATCAGTTGGCTATAAATATGTGTATTTATTTTTGAATTCTCTATTCCATTCCATTGGTCTATGTGTCTGTTTTTATACTGATACTGTATTATTTTGGTTACTGTAGCTTTGTAATATGTTTTGAAGTCAAGTAATGTAATGCCTCCAGTTTTGTTCTTTTTGCTCAGGATTGCTTTGGCTATTCGGGCTCTTTTTTGTTACGTACAAATTTTAGAATGTTTTTTCTATTTTTGTGAATGATGACATTGCTATTTTGATAGAGATTGCATTGAATTTTTGATTGCTTTTGGCTGTGTGGTCTTTTTAATGGTATTAATTCTTCCTAGAGCTTGAATTATCCTTGCAAGTGGCTTCCTGGAATCATATACTACAGGACCATACCAGCTGCTCAGGAGCCTGTCACTTGGCACTTCTCAACAATACAGCTTTTATTGACCTGAGCTAGACTAGAGTCCTGACTTAAACTTCTTTCTCAAGACTGTGGGTACAGCAAGTAAGACAAGTCAGTGACTTTGTTGGCAATCTCTCTGCTTCATGGGTTCTTACCAATCTGTGGGTCCCTCACAATTTTTAGCAAGTGAACGGGTCTCTTCAACCTAAATTGAGAGAGCTCTGGCAGCAGGGGAGCTGGAGCCAGGTCCAGACTTTCTTGACAGAATGGATCTGGTGTAAACCTCTGCTAAGAAAACAACCATTTTGAATCCCTCCCTTCTCCTACCCTACTGAAATTTAGTCTCAAATTGTATAAGAGATACTAAGAGGCATGGTCATTTCTCTGCCTACCTATGCTGTGTCCTTCAAAGCCCATTATATCGGTCAGTGGACTTTAAGGTCTCAGCCCCTCCACTGCTAGGGAAACCATTACAGTGTAGGTCAGAGAATCCTCAGAAGGGATGGCGCAGTTGAAATAATCCAGTAGACTCCTAATGCCATCACTCATCCATAGCAAAACAGGAAAAATAAAGACAGTGGTGGTTTCTTGAAGCAAAATGTATTCAGTAGGTCCAATATCCTGAGATTTTTGACCCTTCTGCTTTTTGTCTAAGTATCTCATGTGGCAGTCTTTTTCTTTGAGACAGAGCCTCAAGCTGTGGCCCTGGGTAGAGTGCTGTGGCATTACACAGCAGCCTCCAACTCTTAGGCTTAAGTGATTTGCCTCCGCCTTCCAAGTAACTGGGACTACACAGGCACCTGCCACATCGCCCGGCTATTTTTTGATTGTAGTTGTTGTCATTGTTGTTTGGCAGGCCTTGACTGGATTCAAACCTGCCAGCTCTGGTGTATGTGGCTGGCATCTTAGCCGTTTGAGCTACAGGCACCAAGCCTCATGTGATGGTCTAAATCATTTCCCTGATCTGTTGGGTGGGGGAGGAGCAGGAGAGTTTGGCAAGTGTATGAAATGTAGAAATCCAGGTTTTTTACTCATTTAGTCTAACTCACACTTGATTCAAGAATTTCTTAATTTTTTTTTTTTAAAATTTCTAGGCCTGGAGCATTAGCTCATGTCTGTAATTCTAGCACTTTGGGAGGTCATAGTGGGAGAATTGCTTGAGCTCAGGAGTTGAAATCAGCCTGGGCAGCATAGCAAGATCCTGTCTCTACAGGAAATTGAAAAATTAGCCAGCCATGACTACTGAGGCTGAGACAGGAGGATGGCTTGAAACTAGGAGATTGAGGGTGAGTGTGCTGTGGTCTTGCCATCGTATTCCAGGCTGGGCAACATTTTCTATCTCAACGAATAAGATACAATATAAAATAAAAAATTCAAGTACAAAATTTGATTGTAATCTTATGTCTTTGATAAATTTTCATGGCCCATTAGCAGTGTCTTTGTTTAGCTTTTGTGTTTGTTTGAATCATGTAACAAATATCCCAAATTCTTTACCCTAGATAAAAGCTAAGGAAATGGTAATAACTTACCTCTAACCGAATGGTCTTAGTCCTACTTCTTCTTCCCTCTTGGGAAGTTGTCTAATCCCAAGGGAGTTAGCCACCTGAATCCCAAATTTGTCTTTGCTAATAATTCTCTTCTTATTAATAGTTACTCACTCTCAAATGTTATTTTTTTTACGTTTCCTTTTTTTTCTTTTTGGGCCAGGGCTGGGTTTGAACCCGCCACTCTGATTTCAACTGTGTTAATTTTCTCTTACTGGTGCTAATTCTCAGTCGCCATGCTATTCCACGCCATGTCCTGTCAGGTATTTGGAAACTGCTATCATGTGAGCTCCAGGAGGGCAGTGATGGCCTTCTTTCACATTTAAATTTCCCATAGAACCTAACATGAGGTAGACTGAACCTCAGTAAATGTCAGCTGAATTAGATTAAATTTTCCTCTTAATCATCTCTTTGTAGCCTAAATTATCACCACTTCTTTTGACTGTTCTTTTGTTTTTTAATTTTTGAAACAATGTCTCACTCTGTCACCCTGGGTAGTGCCCTGGCCTCATCTTAGCTCATAGCAACCTTAGTCTCTTGGCATCAAAGTGATCCTCTTGTGTGAGCCTCCCAAGTAGCTAGGACTACAGGCACCCACCTAGTTTTCCTATTTTAAGTAGAGAGGTGTTTCCAGGCCCTTCACCATTTTCCTATTCTTGTCCAGCAGCATTTCTGAGACAGGTCTGGAGTTAGCAGTGCCTCAGGCATGGATTGACCCAGGGCGGTGGCACAGGCTGCCATGCCAGTGCATTTTTGAAAATATAACACTGAGCAGAATGACAGGGAAGATTTCATTCATCAAAGGCTAGTTTAAAAAGAATAATTCTCTAATCATACCATGACTTTTCCATAGTTTATAAAAATGACATTTTATTTTTAGCTTTTTACACATGTAAAGTATTCTCATTTTCTTTCGTAACTGAACATACATTCTTATCAGCCAGAGATCAGTGAGCATTCAAGACAGGCATGAGAAAAATCAAAACTTTAGTGTATCTAATGCTTTCATCGTCTTGGCCTCAGGCATCTTAAGTACTGTGCTTACTGTTCATTTTAGCACTTTTCATTTTTTTGCATTTTCCACTTATTTTGTAAAATTGGGATCAAACACATTGTAACAGTGGTTTTGTGATCCTTATTTGACAATTAAAGTTTTTTTATTTTTTATTTTTTATTTATTTGTTTATTTATTTTGAGACACAGTCTCTATCACCCATTGTTAGAGTGCCATGGTGTCATAGCTCACAACAACCTCAAACTCTTGGACTCAAGCAATTCTCTTGCCTCAGCCTCCCAAGTAGCTGGGACTATAAGTGCCTACTACCACACCTGGCTAGTTTTTCTATTTTTTAGCAGAGAATTTTTTAGCAGGGGTCTTGCTGTTGCTCAGGCTGGTCTCGAACTCTTGAGCTCAACTGATCCACTTGCCCCAGCCTCCCAGAGTGTTAGGGTTACAGGTGTGGGCCACAACACCCGGTGGCTTTTCTTTTCTTTTCTTTTTCTTTTTCTTTTTTTTTTGCAGTTTTGGCCAGGGCTGGGCTTGAATCCACCATCCCCGGTATAGGGGCCGGTGCCCCACTCCTTAAGCCATAGGCGCTGCCCATACACCTGGCTCTTCTTGTAATTTTAATGCTTTAATTTCAATCATGCTTTGACCATCGATATCTCCTTGCCACTGACCTTATTAATATTCATTCTTGATTTTTAGATCAGAATCTTAAATGTAATTACTGCAAATTAGCATCTGGTGATTTAGAGGACTGCGGCAACTTTCCAATGCGGTGGCATCACTTTGCTATGGCTGAGGAGACGTAGTTGATTTGTGAAGGGCAGAGTGAGGTAGAGGAGAGAGGAAGTAACTTTGTAAATCAGTCTGAATAATGCCTGCCTCTCATTTCCTCACACAGTTCTGATGGATGAAATGCAGGGTGGTGACCATACCTTTAATTTTTTAAAGGAAAAGTATTATTGGTGAGATTATACCTCAATAAAAATAGTAAAATATATCATTAGGTACTAAGATATGCCAGCCTGCCAGTGAGAAAACATAGTAATAAGTGATGTGAGAGATAAGTAACATTTTGATGACAAAATTTAAAATTTTCGCTTAAATAATACATGTAGACAAAAACAAAGATGCTGATAAAAAGCAGAAGCCACCCTCTTCCTCTTTACTCCTGCTACCCAAGAGCAACTTAAAGTCAGTTATCTGTTGTCTTTCTGCTAAGAAACATCAGGATTTTTCTTAGTTATCCAAAAACTTCCTTTTGCTGTTCTCAGCATTTGGAAGTTATTTTTGCTTCTTTGTTGTCAATGCCTTTTAATTTACTTGATTTCTTGTTCCATCCTCTTTCATCTTGCTGTGTCCCCAGCTCCCGGATGTCAGCTTAACTTTCATTCCTGCAGTATCAAGGTGGTGAGAGCATCTACGTTCTTGCTGGTGATCATGGTGACTTTTCATTGAGTTTCCGTCATTTCAATCCATAAGTTCAAACAATCAGTGACCACCATGACTGTTGGGCCGTGCAGTGTGCCAGAGTGACATTTTCATCTTTGCAGATACAGTTTTCAGGGCTCCAGACCACTAAAAGATCACTATTTCTGGATCTTTGTGGATTCATGCAAATGTGTGCTCCAATAGTGGCTTAAAAACATGGCTATATATTAAACTTCACCTTTCAATCATAATTTCTTTGTGCTGCATTTTGCTTTTCTTAGATTTTATGATCACCTTCTCTATTTCTTACTTAGAAAAGGATGGTGGACTTCCATCATGTCTTCTTTGTTATACCATCTGTTGTGTAACACTGGAGTCCTCTCCTTCCATTTTATTTATTTTTTTATTTTTGAGACAATCTCACTGTCTTCCTGGGTAGAGTGCTGTGGTGTCATAGCTCACAGCAACCTCAAGCTCTTGGGCTCAAGCAATCTTTTTGCCTCAGTCTCCTGAGTAGGTGGGACTGTAGGCATCCACCACAAAGCCAGGCTAGTTTTTCTATTTTTAGTAGAGATGGGGGTGTAGCTCTTGCTTAAGGTGTTTTGAACTCCGGAGCTCAAATGATCCGCCTGACTTGGCCTCTCAGAGCACGCCCAGCCCCCTCTACTCCTATCCTAGATTTTTACTTCTTTGTCTGTGACTCAAGGTTCATCTGGGGTCTACATTGCCCTTCTTGGTTGGACCCACTATTTTCTGGATTCTTTGGTGTTCTTTCTAGTTTTGCTGGAGTAAGTTCTTCATTTCTTCAAAGGAATGGGAGTATAAGAAGGAAACTTTCCAGAGGTGCCTATGGCTCAAAGGAGTAGGGTGCCAGCCCCATATACCAGAGGTGGTAGGTTCAAACCTGGCCCCAGCCAAAAACTGCAAAAAAAAAAAAAAAAAAAAGAAGGAAACTTTCTAGAAACTACTTTATGGTTCATTTCTGGGTTGGAGGTCAGCTGACCTGACGTGTAGAAAGCATTGACCTGTAGATCTGGTGCTTCCCAGCACTTCAGAGCCTGGTGCCAGACTGATTCTGGTTTCTTTGTAGATGTCTTTTTTTCTTATAAGGACATTTAGATTCTTTATTCTTGGTGTTAAGAAGTTTTACAGAAATATTCTGGCTTGGCACCTGTGGCTCAAGTGGCTAAGGCGCCAGCCACATACACCTAAGGTGGCGGGTTTGAATCCAGCCAAACAACAATGATGGCTGCAACCAAAAAATGGCCGGGTGTTGTGGCGGGCGCCTGTGGTCCCAGCTACTTGGGAGGCTGAGGCAGGAGACTCACTTGAGCCCAGGAGTTGGAGGTTGCTGTGAGGATGCTACAACACTCTACCCAGGGGAACAGCTTGAGGCTCCGTCTCAAAAAAAAAAAAAAAAAAAAAGAAAGAAAGAATGAAATATTCCA